>JAPYZJ010001986.1:0-23433 GCA_030522765.1 Ophioninae sp. B BG-2022a
AGAAGATCACTGTTTTTTGTAGCTAGGAGTATTAGTTTTTGAGAAATGGCGGTATTCAATATTAGGGATACTATTCCATATTTGGTTACTCTCCTCTACATAATTATTTATAGCAAGTTTTCGTTTTCGATTTGTTCAATATTCGACGAATCATGGATATTATAAAACCTCCTTTTTCGATGCCTATATATTATTCTCGTTATTTTTAAAGATGTTTTATTTTATTTTGATGTTTTACGTTAACAGCCATGAGTCCAGCGTTGGGGATGCATCCAGGCATGGCGCCTCACTTGCAACAATTGCAAGCTCATCTGTTGAGAAGCGCAGCAGCGGCCGCCCTCCTGCCCCACGCGCATCCTCTTCAACCGCCACCACCGCCGCCACATCCACACAGTCATCCGCATTCTCACGGTCTGGCGCCTCACACGCAATTGTTCTCCGTGCCACCGCACACGGCCGCCTCCATAACCCTCGGACCCCACGGGGGTAGTTTACCTCCCAAGACCGAGGTAATTATCATTGTCGTCATGCCTCGTTAATTTATTCGTTGCCTCGTCAGACGAGAGTTTATCCTTATCGAATCTCGGTGAAGCGCCGAGAAAAAAAGGAAGGTCAATAATATACTAACACGAATGCCGAAAAGTGATCACAAAAAATTGTAAAAAACGAACACCGTCATCGTATTAACAAAAAAAAAGTAAATATTACGTAAAATGCCATCCCAAAATTTCACCCGGAAGTATATTACGTTATTTTCAACTCATTTCATTTTTAGTTATTGATTATTATTTAGCAATAAAAAACACGTCGATAAATTTGCACGAATTTCAAAAAAAGGAACCGATTTGATAATAACTCGGTTTAGGTTTGTTCGGGGTTGGAATCAAGCAGCGAGTTGGTTAGAAATAAAAATTGCAAAGCAACAACCATCAACGGATTACTTAGAGAGGAAAGACAGTAAAGATGACACAAAAAAGCGTAGCAAAATTCATATTCGTATTTTTCAAATATGATTTTGAACAATTCTTTACACATTTATTCCCCGAAATCTGTAATTTATCACCTCGGCTCTGCAACTTTGTCAATAATTTTCGGCGATATTGTAAACCTATAAAGTTTGACAATTCGTGGACGTTCGATCTGTCGTTCCATACTGACACGAAATGCAAGATTTATATCTATATATACTACCTTCGATTTTCAAAATTGGATTTAATGATATTATATCCAATATAATATAATATTTACGATACGTAATCTTACGTATCGTAAATATTATAAATTTTATACGTAATATTACGTAATAAATTACGTATAATATCGTAAATATTATACGTAATAATTATATTATATCCAATATAATATAATACTTACGATACGATAATCTTAAATCTTAATATTTAAGATATAAAGATTTACGATACGAACGAAACGAAAATCGTTTGTCCCGTCGATATCGTAACGTTGAAATGAAATAACGATCCGACACGATCCCCGGTAGGATTTAAGCAGATCGTTGTGTCGCTGAGGGTGCATGGTCACAGAGGTGTTTGATTATTATTGTTGGCATTCGCGAAACGATATATTCCGGTGGGCCGTCATCGATTCGTTGCGAATAAATAAACGGCCGCCCCTTATTCGGTTCTTCGCGCTCTCGTGACTTTTTTATTTCGTTGCCATTTCTTCTCGTCCCCTTTTTTGCCATTTTTTCGAGATTTTTGTTTTTCGCGAGCCTCTTATCGCCTCTTTCTCTGCTTCGATCTCTGCCCCTCTGTCGAGCTCGCACCTCTTTGCCTCCCTTTTTCCCTTGAAGTTTTTTCGTCCTTGTCGAAAGCTCGCGAGAAAAGAGGATTGGGTTACCTCGGAGGTCCTCAAGTTACAACCAATCTCGCGCACATTATTTCACCCTCGCCCTTATAACCGCCCGCCTTAAAATACGTTTCTTTTTGTTTCTTCTTCTTCTTTCCGCTTTTTTCCTTCTTCTTCCTCGTTCGCCTCGTCGTCTTCCTCTTGTTCCTCTTCCTCCTGGTTCAATCGTTTCCCATCTCTTTTTTTCCTCGCATACGTCACCGTGTACCGGCTACGAAGCCGGTATAGTGTTTCTTCGTTGATTTCGAACCGCGAAACTCCTCCGCACAACCCGCCATACTTCGTCACTGTACTCACGACAAACCGCTCTGATTTATATTTAACATGCACGTTTTTTGGTACACTTTTTCATTTCAAGCAACGATTCCACGTATAACCCTGACACTGCGTATACATTTTCTTCCCTCCCCCCTTCTCTTCGTCGTATTGCTTATTTTATTTATTACTTTTTAACGTTCCTGCGTGTTCAAAGATTTTTACTCGAGGTTTAGGATTATCCGTTATAGCGGTTCGTTCCATCTATCAATTGGACTTTGAACCATTTTTTTTTTCATTTTTACTCAAAGGTTGAAACGTTACGACAGGAAAAAATGATATATTCCAAGTTACGTCAACTATCGAAAACTACGATTGTCAAGATTCACATTGTTACGAAAATCATTGTTTCTCTTTGATTTATTGTTTTTATTGTTTTTATGCGTGGAAAAGTGACACGTTTGTAAATGTTACGAAACAAGGAAACTCTGAGAAGTGCGTAAAGACTTCTGAGGGCTTTGCGGTGGCTTCCTCGTGGATTGGTAATTGAATCGTTTCTCGTCAGTGCCCTTCGTACACCCGAGGTACGTGATAATTGCGGAATCGCGTGTACGGGGCACCGACCATTGAGGGTTTTTATACTCACAGTCGTTGGCTTCTCAGACGTTAAACCGCCGCTCGTCGACACTCGCGTGTTCGAGCGTTCAGGATTCACGTTTAAACTGTCTCGGGGCTTTCACTCGCGTTACATTTGAGTGATCCTACTAATCGTTTACCATCTCAGCCATTTAAAAAGATTTACGTTATCAAATAAAAAAAAAAAAAATACAAATGGATATTCGCTACGACCTGTCATACCGTTTTATCGTTATATATTTTATTCGTACTTCTTGTTTTGCCTTACCATTGCAGGGAAGCGAATCGTGCAGAAAGGCCTCCGAAGCTTCAAATCGATCGATAGCGGCGGAAGCTGACACGTCCTCGAGGAGACACTCGACAAAAGTGAAGAGAGAACCAGCGACTACGACGACGGTCACACCGACGACAGTACCGTTGACTCATCCTCAAGGATTGAGCCCGAGCGAGGATCTTCGAGACGAGCCAGGAGACTTCATCGAGACGAATTGCCATTGGAGAGATTGCGGCCTTGAATTCCCAACTCAGGTAAAAAAACGATAATGTTCATCGTGTCTTTAATTAATGGCACGTTAATTAAAATTAATTACATAACTGCTTACTCAGTGATAATTTAATTGGACTTTCTTATTGGCTCTATTCTTAGTACGTAACTAGCCAAGTTTTCATTTTTATCAATCCTCGATCACTGGTTTTCGTCGTGTTAGGATCGGTAAAAAAAGATAATTTTTTGTTCTCAGGATGACCTTGTGAAACACATAAACAACGAGCACATACACGCGAATAAGAAAAGTTTCGTTTGCGGCTGGGAAGAATGTTCGCGGGAGGAAAAACCGTTCAAAGCCCAATATATGCTGGTTGTTCATATGAGGCGGCATACCGGCGAAAAGCCTCACAAATGCACGGTAAGTTATCGTTCTGTTCGTCCTTTCGAGTTCTCACCAAACATTACCTTCTTTTTTTCAAAGTTTTTACGGACAAGGCCCAAACAAACCCAAACGAACCAACCTTTCGAATCGCTCACGTTGTATTTTATTTTCCAGTTCGAAGGATGTTTCAAAGCGTACTCTAGACTGGAGAATCTCAAAACGCACCTCAGATCACACACCGGTGAGAAACCGTACACCTGTGAATATCCAGGGTGCAGCAAAGCCTTCAGTAACGCGAGCGACCGGGCTAAACATCAGAACAGAACTCACTCGAACGAGGTAAATTTTTCTTTATCTTTCTGCTTTTCTTTTTTCAGTTCCGTTCCTATAGAATCGATAAAACAAAAAACTTCTGAATGCTTGAAGACTCGTACGTTGAACAAATTAATTAATTTACAATAATTTTTCACGTTCGCCCATTAGAATTTTTGGTTTCAGAATGTTTATTTTCAAAATATCGATTACTCCTCTAATCTTATCAATTGTTACCGTTAACCTTTAGCAACACGAAATTCACGCGTTCTCGTTTTCCTGATTTAAAAAACAATATAGAAACCGTACGTCTGCAAAGCTCCGGGTTGCACGAAGAGGTATACGGATCCGTCGTCATTAAGGAAACACGTGAAGACCGTCCACGGAGCAGAATTTTATGCGAACAAGAAACACAAGGGAGGTGGGGATGGTGGTGGAAGCGACGAGGCTGGCGCGGGTGGTCATAGCCCAAGTAGAAGCGAGGATCTTCATCCAAAGACACCGAGCCTTTCGAGTCCTAGCGTGAAATCCGAGAGCGAGGCGAACAGTCCACCAGGCATGATACAACAGCAGGGAAGTCCTCTTGTGGGTGGATGTAACGATGACGCGACGGGGGTCGGTGGTGTGGTCGGTGATGCTGTTGTGCTTGCCGAGGAGCAATGGAACGAAGAAGCTGATAACCTCTACATCGCTGATCTTCCAGTCGCGCTGCGTGCTATGGTAATCATCATAACGAATAGAATTCTGTAAAAAAACCTTTCTAAACGTAAAGCAAAAAAACGCTGGACGACACACGAGCCTCGAATTATGCTAATTTCTCAAAACGTCCGTTTTCAATTCTGCTCTATATTGGAATATGTAGACTCTCTTGTCTGCCTTTAAATCTTGCATCAGTCATGGACTTGAAATTCGCATCTCTGCGACCCAGTGAAATTTCTTTTCCCATTTTTTAAATTTCCTTACTTCTATTATTTGGCTGAATATATTTCTTCACGTTTAGATTCTAAATTATGACAATAACAATTCGAATAATCATTGAGGTATTTTACTTCAATTTCGGTGATGAAAAATAGAGAAATTGAAAAATAATCATTTTCGTTGCGTTGCAACGGTGCGAACTTCAATTTCATCATCAATCATGGTCATAGACAACGAACACTTGCTGGATCTCTACTCGACTCTTTTCACTCGAAAACGCTTTTCTATGGCTATTGAGTTATACAAAAAATGTAATTTTTCCAGGTTGGGGGAATGGAGACACAGCAAGCACCTCCTCCGTCGCGAAATCGTTTGAAGGGTAGACTAAACGCGAAAGCAATGCCCCCGCTTTCCTCGGGTGTCGTTGGACTTCGCGGAACACGTATAACCGGACCACAGGGTAACATTGGGGATTTGAATCGGCGTATAACTGATTTAAAAATGGAAGGAGGCACGACGAGACAGACGAGTCTATCGGATCTTCAATTGAGGCTACAGCCACTGAGCGAACCGAGGAGAGACAGCAACAGCACTGTCAGCACGTATTACGGTAGCATGAGATCGACGGATTTTGGCAGTCGAAGAAGCAGCCAAGCCAGTGGCGTCAGCGCTGTCAGAATGGGCCCGGCTGGACCTGGAAGTTTCTACGATCCCATTAGTCCAGGCACGTCAAGACGGAGCAGTCAAATGAGCAACACTTCAAGTAGGATCAATCCACCTGGACATCTTCAGGGACCGTATTCCACGAGCAATCTCGTGGTACAAACGCAGAATATGTCGCTTCAGGTAATTTAGTGAAGAAACAGTAAAACGGCAGGATCATTCTGAATCGAGACAAAATTCTACACTGGGAGAATTTGTTTGGGTTTATTTTAATACAACTCCATCATACGCGCTCCCTTATCTTTAGTTTGTGACAGTTCTTTTTTATTAAGGCGGTCCTTTAGTTTCTCGGCTGTTTTTTTTTACGGCTTATTCAATAATTTTTTACGGGCAAACCATCAAATTAATCAACTTCATTGATTTTGCATGATCTTTATTAATATTTAAATAAGCTTTACAAATTTTTTGAAGTCAAAATAAATAACAGAACAAAAGTTATAGTGGCCGACAGGAAAACATCAAGTAAAAGAGGTACTTGACAGTAACCAAGATTGCGGCTGTTCTGCTTATCTGAAATCAAAAAACCAAAAGGCATTTTAATCTTTATATTTAAGACTAGCGATTGAACTAGAGCGAATTAGAAATTACAAAAATTGACTTATTTATATACTTTTGAAAATTACATTCTATTTTTTACACATTTTTTCTTAAGTTTTGCGCTCGTGGATAACTATCGAAGCAATCATGATAATCCTAGTGCAATCGCTGGCTTATAGCATATTAAAGATACTGTATAAATTTGAATGAGATCGGAGCAGTAGTTTCTGAAATATCGTATTCACCGTTTCGAAAAATGGTGTTTCGAGAAAACCGCGTTTGAAAGTTCGCGCATGTGATTTATACTAACCGTATACCTGCTCCGTTCCAGGGCCGTAACTTGTGAACCACTTCGAATATCGAAAATCCTTTGGCACACATTTGCTACACATGTTGTAGATTTATGGAAAAAATCGATTTATTCGACCCGAGAAACTAGAGATACTTAAACAAAAGTGATAAAATAGAAGTTGTTTTTCTAATTAATTATATCATTTGAATTCGTTAAACTTGGAGTGAAAAGTAATGATAATAAAACGAATGGTGATTAAATAAAGATTACCGGATCAGTTATTTGAAACCAAAAAATAAATCAAATAATCGACGTTTCCACAAATACAGAAAAGATATATTCGAATAAAAGCACTGCTTTCAAATACCCTTTTTTTAATAGTCGAATCAACATTATAATTTTCTTTTTTCCGCGATTGCACAGGGAGTCCAAGGTGTACCTGGTGAGTGGGCACCGAGCGGTCATTGTCTCGGACAACCTTCGAGTGACAGACGAATGTCCGAACCTGCGCGAGGACACCAGAGTCAACGAACATCACCGCCAGTACCTCCAAGACCAAGATCCGCACAACTCCCCGAGCTTCATCCCAATCAGGAAGTTCTACTGGACGATATGGGCGAGGGTGAGATGGTAGAGAACAAGCTCGTTATTCCGGATGAAATGATGCAGTATCTCAATCAGGTAAGTTCTTATGGGATTTCTGTTTCTATTCGTCTACGCGCAATGTAATAAATGTACAATCCATCCGAAAGTCATTTGTATCGTCAAAATTACCAATTCCGATGCTAATTGAAACTATTTAATCTCGTTATTCGTTTGGGTTTTACCAGTAAATAAGTAACACCAATTTCGAAATAAAGATCGTTATTTCGAACCGCAATATTGACGTTTTATTTATCCGAAGTAGCTCCTATTTGTTTCATATTAAACAACGTTTTTTTTTATCTTCAGGTACAAGCTGGTGGAAATCATCAGATGAATTATCGAGGAAGTCCACTACCGCTATGCCAATCACCGATTTGTACGAATCCGTTGCACTATCAGCGTCAACAACCGCCGCAGTGCAATTACACCAATCAGCAGTCGAACAATCAATCGACCTGTTATCCCCAACAGCAGCAGCAGCCGGCACAACAACAGCAACAACAGACGAATCAACAAAACTGCGTTAATTATCAGAGCAATTCCCCGGCGTACTCGCAGTGTCCGAGTTCCCGTATGAGCCAAGCATCGGGTTACTGCCCAACGCAGAATTATGCTCAGTCACCGAATTGCATTACGCAAATGCAGCCGAGTCCGATGAGTCAAGTAATGTCACCGGGTTCTCATTACGCCCCGAGCCACGCGAGTGATCAGCCAATGACATCACCAGCCGCCGGCGCCTTACCCCCGCAACACGGATCGCCTCAAAATATTCAGCAGAATACGGCGCAAATGAGCCGTAATTGCACCCAACAGAATCATCATCAATCCGTGCCTTATTATCCTATGTACGGTTGTCAGGGTCAGGTGAACTCCAACTGCGGACAGTTGCATGGTAACTCAACGAATTGTAGTTCAGCTCCGCATCCGTCCACGTTGCAGTGTGCTCAAATGAGAAATTGTCCTCAAATCGGTTCGCACTGTGGACAAACGGTCGGTAGTCATTCGCCGATACGAATTCCCGGTCAGCACCCAGTCTCGCAGTGTGGACAGCCGAATTCTTGTTCTCAGAATACCAACAGAAACGTGAACACGAACGACGGCAATTCTCAGGACATGGAAGCGGTCGGTAGAGTCACAATCGGGACTTGTTCCACGATGAATTCTCACTGTCCTCAGACATCAGGTGGAAAACCGCCTATCGTCAATAATCAAGCGAATCAACAGGGTGGCCTCCAATCGCCACTTGGACAATGCTCGCAGAACCCCGTAAACTGTATTCACCCCGGTATCACATCGCCGAGGCATCCCCACAGCTCTCCAAACAACACCACCAAAGGAATGACGAACCTGTGCAACGTCCAGAACAATTGTCGAATACAGAGCTGCGGCCACACCGGCTGTCAAATATCAGCCAATCAGATTAATCAATACGGCTGTAATTGTCAGTGGAATTACAACAGCGAGCAGTGCTACGGCAGCCATGCAACTGGTGAAATACAGTGCCGCGACATAAGCCAGTCGCAACAAGGGTCACCGGTAAAACCACCCCAGGGTATGAGACAAGACTCTTACAGACGCACACTCGAATACGTTCAGCAATGCAGAAATTGGTCGGGCAATAACGTACCTACTCACGAAACTAACGTCTCGAGCTCGACCCATCCCCTCTCGTTGCCTCAACCACTTCCGGCGAGCAGTAACATGGTCGTTAACGATATGACCTCGTCCCTCAGTAGCTTGCTCGAAGAAAACAGATATCTTCAGATGATTCAGTGATGTCGGATAACGAGGGACAACTAGCGACCGTTTGCACCAATGATACTGTTAACACTTTTTCTACACGATACAGAAAATCAAATAAATTTAACGAGTGCGAACACACACTCGGGCAAGTGTCCTTTATCGCAATTACAGGAGTGCCTTCGTAACGTTTATTTATTGTAATTCTTTGGGTCAAAACCCCAGCCATATATACATATCGTGCGTCAACGATCGATACGCGTTTTTTCTTTTCTTCATTTTCGAGGTCTGCGATAATTGAGACCTCAAAGATTTGTATCTACGACAATCATAGTTTTTACGTGATCTTTTTATATTAGGGAAGATACCCTTTTCGAGCTCAGTGAAGAGTGTACAATGTACGCTGTGATACGCAACAGGAAAAACAAATTACTGTCAATATTAAGCTATTTTTTAATATGTAGGATAAGGACCAAAATTATTATATCGGTTTATATAGGCTTAGCGATAATTATAGAGTCGTCTCTTTTATATGATATATTTTTATTAGAAACCGCTGCAAGATGGCCAATACTAGAGTTTTTAAGTCTGTAGATAGGAATGAGTGAGTGAACGATTAAATTTTAATTTTCCGCGTTATACAAATATCATAATAAGAGAGAGTAAGGGGAGAATGCGTGTTTGGGAGGGCCATTTTTTTATATCACCTCGTAATAAATCATTTCCGGTCTGACCGTTCAAGATGAACGCCTTTAATGCGGGTCCACACAGTTAAGTCTTCGGATATACTTATATCCTGTGAGGAAAGAAATGCTCGAAGAGTTAGAGACTTAGTACCTAATTAATCTTTTTTTTTTTTATTTGTTATACAAACCATTTTGTACGGATATTATAATATTGCCACGAGGATAAAAATTTGAAGCGGACTTTTTGTGAATATTATACATATCTATTCTATATCATCCATGTGTGATCGCGGAATAGAGCATCAACGGCTCTAAAGTGAAATTGTACTGCCTGAAAATTGTTAATTATTTGAATAATAAATAATGTCGATTGAACCTTGATCGCCGAATTTCCTGTTGTTTTCATTGCTGTTTTCAATGCACACTTCAATTCGCATGAAATCAATACCCATTGCCTATTCAATAGTTATCTATTTGCAATTATCACTATTTCACTCTACGATGAAATCTAAAATGCAATCTGCGCATGGAATTGCATTATTTTTTTATATGCATTTTCTATGTCGATTGTTTTACATTTCCATACGAAATTTCTTTGATTTGCAATATCGGAATAAACCAATGAACATTTTAGAATGAATTAAGAATTTGTCCTTGGAAAAAGCATATTTGAAAAAAAAATGCATTAACGACTTTGCATCTTTCTTCCTGGAGAAAAATTGTGCATCGCAGAACTTTTGTTAATTACTAAGTTTCATTACGATACTTTCATTAATTTTGATGTAATTAGGAATTTATCAATATTACCTATAGTAAAAAGTATAACGTGAATGACTCAGTTCAATTTCGACTCATTTATAACCTTGAATGTGATCAAGGAACGTTTTTCGGTTTGTGTTATTTTTTTATTGCGTGAAGTCTTACTTTTTGTTTGGCACAGAGATGTAACAATGAAGCGCTCCGCAGTGCGTAAAAAAAGTTCACGATGCAGTTGTCAAATTTCGTATCTTCTTCTGCGTCCATATCACGTTGTTTTAATAGTTTGCTGCTGTGCTCGTGTACTTATTCTTCGGTTTTCAATAATTCGGCACTTTTTTCAAAATACGTTCGTTTTAGCACTTTTGTTCGCATTCCAACACTGCACATCGACGTGTAGGCCGGACCTCAAGCAACACTACGTAAGGAATCACAGATTAAAAATACCGAAAATAATTGTCAAACTAAGCGTCAATACATCTACACGCTATCTGACTATTTGATTTTTCAAATAACAATTCCGAGAAAAATGAGGATTTTATAGAAGCACATCATCTGTCTTTCGTCGCTTCATCCCCACTTATCGTTCCGTCTTCCTCTTTCAAAACAAGGTACATTGTTACACCTCAGCTAGCTTACCCGCGAGTTCGTCCCCGTCGAACACAAAATATTTACTGTCGTACATCATTCCGAATGTATAACCGATATCGTGAGTAGCAACTTCAATGATGGTTAATTTATAAACAACAGAACTCTCGTCCAAAATTAGACTCTCGATCTTACCTGCTTAGTTGATTTTCCACGAATATTAAAACGCGCCACTTTTTATTTTCAAAGCCGTTGAGGCGCCATTACCACCGGTGTGGTAAATCAGGATTGTACAGCTCACGACAATTCTGCTTTACCGATACGAGCTGCGATCGAAGTTTCGCTTCAAGTGTCATTCCCCCTTTAAGATTCTTGTCCTCACGCGATTTAACGTTGACCAATCAGCTTCTTTAAATTCTTTTAGTAGAAACAAGCTAAAATACCGGTGGCGGCATCTGTAATGGCGAGGTATTGAAAACGAAGTTTTAGGAAAAATAATGAACATTCGCCTTAACGCTTCAGTATATTTACACCCGCTGCGATTTACAATTTATCCAAAATAACGTGACCGCTGTTATCAAAATATACATAGGACAATTACACGTTACGCGCTGACATTCAATCCAACCAAATAAAAGAACACAGTGGCCGGCGTCTTCGCTGTAGAATTATTAAATGATCGGTGTAAATTACACGTGTACAAATGATTTGACTGTATTCTGTGGAGCTTAGAAAAGTCCTACGTGTCTGGTAGAATTGTATTCATTCTCTATAAAGTCGGTTTCGAATTAAAAATGATCGCAAAAAAAAGATCTGTAGAGACTTGCATCGACGTCCCTTTAGACGAACCTTTGACCAGTGATTCGTGCACGAAACTCATAATGGAGCTGATAAAGTATATACTGCATCAAAAAGAACAGATACCTTTGTCGTACGACACCCTGGCACAATTGCAGCCAAGACTGAAGCCAACAGACAGAAATTCCAACACAACCAAGACGTTACTCAATTCGTTGAGAAGTATATCCGAAAACATAACCTCCGAGCTTCTCGCTAATAGCTGTGACGTTCGAGAAGTCATCGTTATCATCGGAGCTACAGCTTCGTCGCCAAAATTGTGCATCAGAGTGGAATTGCCGGATGAAATGTTCAGCAGCCAAAGTCACATGGAGTATTATCATTCTTCGAGGAAACCGCTCCTGAGTCTCATGAGGTAGAGTTTTGTCATCTTGAACGATTGCATTTTATTTCCATGATGGAAAAGTTTTTTCCATGTATTTTATTTTCATGATGAAAAAGTTTTTTGATGCTACAAAGTTATTACAAAATTGAGATTTAGAAGACATTAATGATCCTCAAAAGATACGTTGGATTTTGGGAAGCGACAAAGTCTACGTCAAATATTTAAGAATGTTTCAGTCTATCCAGGGTTTTGTTTTTTCTGTACATTCCAACATCAGATTTTTTAACAGTTCACTACAGAAGGGAGTAAGCAACATTCTTGCATACGTTTCCCATTAAAATCATAAGGAATGGTCATGTGGTCTAGTACTATCCACATTTATTTTTATTTTGAGAAACATTGATAGCTTTTTGAAAGTTATGGCATCTTCCAAAGTGAATGGAAAAAAGTTTGGAGTATCTTTTGAAAGCTGATTTTTAATTAGCTATGTTAATTGCCCATACTTTTACTTAAATTTAATTTCTTCTTTTTTAATGAGTAATATGACTTCGGTTTTAAGCAGTTACAATGTAACGAACAATAAGCAGAGTACAAAGTAATACAGAATATGGAGCGTAGAATGATAAACTTTGCATCAAATTTTGTTTTGTTCTTCCTAATGCTTTTTCCATATTTGAACATTTTGAATATTGTTTTCATTACAGATCGATTCTTGATTGTCAAGAGTTCCAAGAAGCAATGACCGTACCTCTGGGCGTCACCAATACGTTTGTATTGCTTCAGAAGAGCGACAGCAAACCGACGTCTGACTTTTTCCTCCCTAAACCACAATATACTCCACCTAGTCAAATAACGAAAACCTTTTCTATTACATTTCGTCAAAATTTCTCGAGCGTCGTAAGGTGCGGGTGTAAAGATACTGTAAAAGTGTATCACGATATTCCACTTAGCGGTACAGAGAAAATTCTAGAAAGCGAGGATCGTGATGATTATCGTAGTAACAAAAATACAAGTACTTTTCCATATTTGTGGTATCAATCGCGGGAAGTGATAAAAGGCTTCAAGTTTTCCAGATGACAAGCAAATTTGAAACCAGAACAATCACATACGGAATGCAAGTATGTTGTGCCTTTGTACGTACGAATTTAAGCTGTTTTATGAAAGGATCGCTTGATAAGGCAATCTCTCTTAATATTGTGTGTCCATCGATCATATACCTTTATTTTCCTTTACAAATAAGTGTGCTTTTGTCCCATTCTGTCTTAGAATTAACTTGAAGAATGAGAGATCTTTATCTGTTGTTATGTTTCGTGATCAAGCGAGAAAAGATTTTACCGTACATTTTTTTATACATTCATTGATTTTATAAATTGTGAGAGGAAGAACTCATTCAATATCGATTCATATTTAATGTACAAAACAACTGAAAGAATGGAAAGACTGATGTATGATCATACTTGAATTTGATGTATCCTTTAATGAGTATAAACGTTGTACAGTCGATTTAACGCGACGACAACTTCGAATCGGTACAAAATAAACATTGAGGAAAAAATCATTCAAAATTTCGTAATTTGGTTTTTTACGTTTGCATGCATTCGCGTATGGATAATACAACTTTTTAGACCAGTCGCTATGACAATCTTCAATATCCACTGCATCGGAGGCTGAGTTTCACCCTGACCTCACATATTTTACACGCATACATACGAGGGTACTTTCATTACCGTACAGGAACTACACTGACCCCGGAATTTTATTCTTTGTATCATCTTTCGAGACGATAAGTTGTTTGTCATTGTTAGATTAGGAAATCTTTCAATAAGTATAAACAATAGTTGAACTTACACCTATCAACACTTATCGTTGCTTTATGTCTTGCATAATAGTTGACAAGGCTAGTGATTTGCATATTTTTCGTATATCGTCGTAATTCGTGATGTAGTGGGGAAGCGAGTATTTATGCGAACCGTACAAGTACGGAAAGTCATATTAAGCATTCTGTCGCCTCGAATCGCGCGAGCTTTCAATATGAGTGGATTGAAATTTTTGACCCGCGAGCAACAGAAATTTTGGAAGGACAACGGATACATCAAACTTTCCAATGTGTTCTCGGAAAAGGAATTAAGTGAAATATCGAACGCTTACGATGAGCTTTTTGAGAGAAAACGACGAGAAAATTTGGGAGGATTGGAGGCTGCATGGGCCGGCAATGACATGAGGAAAGCTGCCGGAAGTGTTGACTATACGGTGAGCAACGATCGGACAGAAAAGCAAAAGTCTTCGAGTCATATCTATAATCACATCATTGAGAAATTTGAACGAATGCATAGGCGTACTGTAATATGACTGATTTCCAATTAAATTTATTTGAAAACCTGATAATAAACTTTTTTTTTCTTTTTCTTAGGTGAAATCGATTCACAATCTTCAGATGCACAGCGCAGTTTTTACGAGAATGATAATGAACCCGAGGTTACTGGACGCTTTGGAAGACATTATGGAGACAAAAGACATACTTCTGCACCATACCAAGGCCCATATAAAGCCACCCGAGAAGGGAGCCCCCTACTTGATGCATCAGGACTATCATTACTTTCCACACAAGAATCACACGATGTTAGCTATATTTTTGCACCTCGACGACACAACTCCGGAAAACGGTGGCCTAGCGATTTATCCCGGAAGTCACAAGCTCGGTCCACTCGAGGATCACGGTGTGTCGGACGAAAAGGGTGAGCAATATCATTACGTCGACCCACAAAAATATCCAATCTCCGGTGCATCTCCGGTAACGGCGAAGAAAGGTGACCTCGTCATGTTTTCGTACTTGTTGCTACACGGATCGTATCTCAACCTATCGAAGAATCCAAGAAGAATGTTCCTGACGCAAGTCAGAGCTGCGGACGACGAGCCTATAGAAGATACGCACAATTCTCCCTGTCAACATTTGGTACTCAGAGGGCGGAACGTTCATCGTCCGGCTACGATGGCTACACGATTTTCTCATTAAAGTATCACATTCGAAATTAGTCATTAAACCACATTGACCGATGAAAATGGAGAACGGGATCAATGTAAATCATGAAAATGTTATCATACGCACTATACACTAGACACGAAATATACGTCGAGAGAGATTATACGTTAAATATATAAAATTAGATAAAATTTATGTAATGCGAAAATTAATCTGGCAACTGTAACACTATATGCATCTGTTCATATCGCTCGTACCGACACAGCTTCTAAAGACAACTTCAACATAAATCGAGCCACCTTCGTTTGTTTTTGTTTCGATTTATTTACATGTTTTATTATCCAGTTCTCCCAACGTCCGAATCGTCGGTTGAGTTTTCGATAGAATTTTTTTCTACACGCTTTTTTGAAAAATATATTTCATAAGATTTTCAACATAATGGAGGACATCCTTGAGGGTAATGTATCAATAATGAATAGACTCTTAAGCACTTTTTCTACACGAAATATATTCTGTCCATATATCAAGGTCATGAAGCGGACAGTTCTGATAATGCATCCGAATATTCGTTGGACCTGATCAACAGCGATCGTGAGAAAAAGGCGTTTCGGCATTATCGAATTCGGAACTCGAATTTGTATATACGTGAATATTTTTATCACAGAAAAACCAAAGTTGCATCAATTCTATCTGTCGGAAGTGAAGCTATTGGATTTGCAACAGCTTTGGGCTGACTTTGAAAGTTCGTCAGTTTTATTCAATGACGATGGTCCCAAAGAAGAACCCCTGGCAAAATCTCACGACGTCGATCATTCGAAAGATTTTTATCATTCAATCGATGATATAAGAATGGAAGAAGAATATCTTTCTGATGATAAAGAGGATGAAGAAGAAACAGACGGAATTGTGCCAGAATGGGAAACACTATCATCATATTTTCCATCAACCAGTAGCCTAAGAAAATTCTCGAGGAAATATTCAACGATTGAGGATGTCATGGAAGTTACTGAAGAATTAGAAGATAACGAAATATCAGGCAGACTTGACATCCAAAGTTCACAATTACTTGTGAAATTTCCTTCGGCATACAGCAGGACGAAAAAGGCAATGTTGCAAACGAGAAGTAATCTCCTGGATAAGACTTCGTCGACCGTTGAAAAAAGACTCAGAATGATTGGAAGTTTCAGAGACCTGTTGGATGAGCGTAGAGTACTCAAAATTCGAAACATGTATCTTAGCAAGAAGATTTGCCAAATTTTGGATAAAACGATGGCTGTGAAGCCTTTCGAACATACCTACGATGATTCTGCGATACACATGAATCAGAGGTCATAAAACTACGTTAAAGAGTAGCATTTATAATTTCTCACGTTTTTCTTACTAAAATTTGCGATTTGTAGAAATTTGTATTTTATATCCTCCGTATTCCTGTACCACTTCAGGTACGCGGATGTTCTTGCAGAATTCATGACTGTGCAGAACAATTATGAAACGAAAAAAGCCAATTTGGAAGGACAGACTGGAAGATTGGACGATTCGTATGAAAAACTTAGTCAAATATTTAATCAAGGGTTCGAAAAATTTGTTAGTAGGGAACTGGAGATTGGTGCTAGCCTGTTCAATGATGGAATTGGCAAATCACGGGGATCATACAAAATTACGACTTTAACAAAAAAGCAAAGATCAAAAATGAAACGGCTGTCGAATATTAGAGTCGTTTACTTGAAGCTCAAGAATTGTCTGAATTTCTTAAACGCAAAAATCGATCGTTTGAATATTATGGATGAAGGTCATACCCTAATGGATTACGAGCAACTAGAAATAGTGCATAATTCATTGACGGATAAAATCGACGAAAAAGACGAAGAGTTGAGCAAACTCAGAGATAATTGCATTCGATACAATACCGTAAGCTCATTTTTTAAAATATACTTTAAAATATTCAAAATACTCATATAAAATCAGATACGAGAAAATACGTTAGTCTCTCAATGATAATTATAAATCGCCATAATATCCTCGAAAATACATGACTCCCTGCATTTTCCGTTATACTTGAACTTCTGCTGACCTTCACACGCAACTAAAAAATATTAACACCGCTAGCTGTTAAATTTGTATTCTATTACGAACGTGTTAAGCATAATGCAATATTTGACGGTAGATTTTGGCTCACATGAAGTTGACCGTGGAGGATAGGTCACAAAAAAGAAACATCGCGTCATGCGAATTAAACGAGACTTTGGAAATACAGAAAAAGGAACGAACTTCCCTTGTAAAGGACAGAAAGAGAATGGACGATCTGAGAAAGGATTTATTGTCCTTGCATCAAGCGACACATTTTTTTATAAGGCCAGAGCTACTAAAAAAAATAGAAATTGATATGCAGGTCGTGGAAATGCTGAAATTAAAGGTGATGAGATTGGTAGAAAACGATCCGACTTCGATACACCTCGATCACGTGTTTTCAGGTTTTACGCCTGAAAAATAATCCACGTTCACGATCGACGTGATAACGATGAGTTTGAAAATATATGTAATAATCGCTATAAAACTAATTACAAACCCGAATAGTACTTTATTCATTATCAAGGCAGTCAAATATTAGTTCACGTGGAATTGTAATTGTTTCCCGTTTAACTTACAATTTCAATATTTGTAGCGCTCGTTTGATCTTTTGAGCTCCTCTCAGAATCGTCTGCTTGAACTTTGTAAAGTGTAACGGTGAGTAACGTAAAATCGCGAACACTGACAACTCGGATAACCAAAGCTGCCAAACCCAATATCCAACTCCATGCCATTATCCAAGAAAGAATCTACTAGTAAAGAATATCAATAATTAATCATCGTATACGTATTCCAAACTGATTTCTGAAATATCTCTAAGTGTATGAGAAATTACCTGCAGAGCTGAGTATGTCCTGCAAACATCGTAATTTGGTGGACCAAACGCCTCCAAATAATTTTGAAGAAATTCGCATGGGCTGTATTAAAAAGTTAGAGGATCGAACTTGTGACTTTCTAGAATTGTTTATATTTACCAGAAAAAATGATTTTTCATGGATTTATATTTCCGGGATAAAGTGAGAATTTCCGCACCGATTCAGAGTGTTCAATCGAGTATCATTGAACAGTGAAGTAACCACTTGAAGACTGCCGAGAAAACTCGAATATCCATTTTCCAAGTTATGAACAGCGATCAACACGAGTATTGTAAAGATTACCTGGAAAATAATCGCTGGCGGCACAACGGTCCACGGAGCTGTGAATCTGTTACAATAAAGAATTCTTATTATAAATAAATGTAAATCCATTCAGTTGACAACGATCGTTCAATTCGCGATCGTTGATTCAGCCAATCGAGGAGGAACTATTCGACAAGTCTCTGTACTTACATTCTTGTATCGTAACCACCCTTGCCACACATGGTAAACAGCGTCATCCAAACGATACCAAATGTACAAGAGCAGAGAGTGATTAAGTGATAGAGATGGCAAGGTCTCGAATATCTGAAGCTGACGCTGACGGTTTGTCGCCAATCCGATAGTACAGTTGCAGTTAAATCTTCAACCGGAACTTCTTCGGGCATGTCATGCGTTTGAATATGCGGATACATGTCAGCCCAGAGTGGACACTTTTCCGCGAAGATGTCATGCTGCCGTGAGTGCAATCGATTATGAGACACACGGAAGTTCTTGATTATCCTCAAACAAACATATAGATGAAGCTCGATTTGACATTCTGCTAACCCACAAAATGTGAAATAAGATCGATGATCCATAACCACCAATAGCACTGACGAAATACAAAAATATCTGCAGGATTTTCCAAACGATCGATATGTCTTCCGGTTTCGATTCTACCAACTCCTCGTGCCTTTCTAAAACTTCCATTTTTTGTGTTTTCGACATTTGAAAGAAAACTTATCTTAATCTGAAGGGTTACCGAGGTATTATGCCACAGTCTCGATAGATTGAGAAATCTTTTGTTTCTTTGTTTTTTTTCTCAAATATATGAATAAATTAGCAAAGCTTGAACATGACAATAATTTCTATTTCAACATTTTGAGTAACTTACACATACTTAATTATGTACAGAGTACTTAATCATAGCGTCCGTCACAATCCGAACTATAATGCATAATACTTGAAAGTTTATGACGTATAAAACGACTCATTAAAGCAAGCAAACCATATAGATTAAAATGGGTGGATAATCTTTCATTTATGGTTTACGCGAACGTCGATTTCTATCGGTTCTCTTGTATCCACACAAATGTTGTTCACGAGCATAAATTTCCGTGTTAAATATAATTAATCCTTCGAAAATCAATAAAAATATACTGCGTATACGGAAGCCACGCAAAAGATTGTATCCTGAAATCAGAAAAATATCAATATGTTCTAATCGAAAGAATCATAAGTTCTATTTGATATAAGGATATTACCGAGTCACATACATTTACAAAATTATCATACGCGTAGCTGTCGGCCTCAGCATCCCAGATACATCGAGTACCCATCTTCAAACCCGCTCCTTTTTGTTCGCCAAGTACAACATTCACAATGTACTTGTACCGTTTAAACTTCAATTCTAGTGAAAATAACAAACGAATTAACTTCTGATAATTGCGTTAACATTCTTGGTAAGCTGCAAATCATAGCGATATTCTTAAGAAGTCCGCGTAAGCTTAGAATTACAAACACAAGATATTTTGTTGCAGTTTTATAGCCTAACGTCTATAGGGTTTAAAACTCAAACGCAGTTTTTTATCTCTTTGACAATTAAGAAGTTGACGATAATGCAACAAGCACGAAGGTAAATTGGCGTATTTGAATAAAAACGCGAAATAAGTATCAAAAATTGTATTAGAATGAATCAACAGCCCATAAACATGCAGACTCTACTTAAACTTATTTACTAACCTTAGTTAACTCACCCTTAACTTTATTCTTTATAGTATCCGCTATGGCTTTGCTCCACTCACTGGCATCCTCAGAATTATAAGTTTTGGTTGATAATTGGTCGAACAAGACATTATGTATAACTTCTTTGACGCTCAATGGCTTGAACCTGAAGTGAATAATGGAAGATTGACATTCCTTGACGAATTGACGGTCTCCAATTGCGTAATGTTATAAACAACGTCACGTTTTGCGCGAAAGCAAATCCGAGGTAACAGCCATAAAGTTTAGTGTAGATAATCATTTATGTTTCGGTAAAAAAAAAAAGGAACCGATTTACTTTTCGTGTAGCTTAGGTCGGATTTGATAAACCGTCGAAGATGGAATTCCGTCCTCGATCTGATTCTCGTTTATTTCCAAGTCAACATCGGAATGTTTCGTCTCCTCTAATTTATCTTTATCCTTATCGTTCGGAGGGGATGTTGAAGTATTACTCTCCTCGTGTTCCTCCATTGTTTATTTAAATAGTGTTGCAAAATTGATTGTTAGTCGAAATCAGCGGTTCTTTGTTGTCACATCACTTCCGTATACGTTGGCAACGATATGGCGTCGCGTTGCTAGGAGACGAACATCAGCGCCTCTAACGACTCAGACTTTCACCTTGCCGGCACTTTCGTACCGCGAATTAATAAAATTTCACGTTTTTTTAATAAAACTCTTTGGCGATATTTGAGAACGTAAAAGATGATTTTTTATTTATCAACACAAATGGAAATAATATACATAATACATGTTTCTGAAAAAAAATACCGATTCACATCATACGAGCTGTTTCATCAGAAAAATACAAACGGCAATATTTTTTTGCTCCTTTGTTATGACATCCAGGAACATTCTTCGTAACCCAAAATAACTATAATTCTACAATTATCACTAACTAAAATAATTTTTATTTATTTGAGTGTTACTCTCTGGAGGGCTCTTTTCTGATTTTTGAATTCTTTCGAAAGTTGGTTGTGTGAATATCCAAATGGTATGTCATAGGAAATACAGTAAAACCGAACATATAACCAAAGTTAACGATTGATCCTGGTTGAGTGCAAGGTCAAGGAAAACTAGGTTCATCAAAATCGAGCATCACATCTTGGACACGATTTCAACATTATAGATATAACTACAGTTAAGAGGTAAGACCACACTAGGATTTAAAAAAAATCGAGTTTTTAATTGTCCAAACAATGCTCGTCATTGTAACAACAATATCAAAAGGTAAATCAACATTTCAAGTTATTTGTCTCTTCGTAAAAAGTTGAACGAATTTTTCTCGTAACCACTTTTTCAATATTAACGAACACATTACTTTAAGACGGTTGCATGGTTCAGTTTGAAACTTCCATGGTAGCTTTACAATTATCTCCTCTAAGAAATATGGAGCACTTTTTCGATTCAATATACATTTTTTTATTTTATAAAAAATTTGCTGCTTTTCTAGCACAAGATTTCGTCAAAACTATGCCATTTTCCAAAATTTGGTCAAACAAAAGATCCTTACATATTTTAATAGCTAATAGTTTACTGATTTAAAATACTTTTGCTTTTTAGTTCTAAATTTTATATTTCATGAGAAATTTGTCCGTTACTGGAGATATTTTTTTTAAAGATTCATAATCTTGGAAAATTCGTGCTCTTGTCGTCACTTTGTACAAAAATAATAACAAAAAAATGTTTATACTTCAACATGTGCTGAATAATCCCTTTACAAAGAATTCCCATGTCTTTTATTATTCTTTAGAAGAAAATAGTTAAAATCTTTATTTTGGGGGCTAGAGTGATGTTATTTGAGTGATCTTTAATAATCATAATTTGAACTCGCTCTTAACAATTTTTACAGCAATACGTCGACGGATAATTTTTATTGGTGATGCCAATAATATCTAATAGGTAATATTCGTTTAGTGATGTTAGTTATCAAATGTGCCGCCAAATTATTTTCAATAAGACAAGCACATTGGATAGATGTGTGTTTTTTTCTTGTATCTCTAAAACATATTTAATATTCTCCCGTAGACCCTAACAAGGCTTACAGTAAGATACAGCGAAATTGTCCTTGTCGATGATTCGGTACTGATAATTCTTATACAAGGTGAAGTCCTTCTCACGCATCTCGTTTACGTGATCATAAATTTTCTTTATGACTGGAGCGAACGAGGGTACGTTTGCGGATTTAGCAAGCTCGTCGTAATACTCCCATTGCCTCTCTTTCATTTTATTTATGTGCCGCTCCTGCGAATAATAATATCTGCATGGTTAAGAGTTCCTTCTCGAAGCAAGAGTGTTGGAAATAGAAATTAATTTCATAAACCCAAAAGTATGCTTTTGTTTGTATTTTGTTTTTTTTTTTCACCGCCATGGGCTCCCCATAATCATTTATTACCACAAGTTCGTTGACTATCTTGGTAACGATCCCGTTTATTCATCCAACTATCACCTCTTGCAACGAGTTTAGGTTACTTTTTCTGTTTTTTTTTTTTAATACAGGTTGAAACTTGTTGAACGTTCTTACGGGTATTCCCTGATCCAAGAGAGCTTTTTTTTCCCTGGCCATATCCTCGCGCATTTTTTGGGACGATGGCAAAACGGTGAGACCCTCAAGTAAGCACAGTATGTATTGTGCCTGAAGATGAATCATGGGGAAGGGTATTACGATGCCAGGTAGACACATGAAGAAGAGACTCGGATAGTCGGTGTGAACCATGTGTTTGTATACCGGTTCGACATGATTTTCCTCCGTGATTATTTCCACTTTTTTCGACATGAATGGATACGTGAAATGGTACCCTACGAGTCAACAGAGAAATCAAATTATATAGTTGGTCATACGTCGACCACGTGATTGCGAAGATTTTATGGTAATGTAAATGTTACGAAACGTTCCATACGTATTTCTACTTTTAAGGGAGCGCTACTACGACGGCTTCGAAAAGTCGATTTTTTAACTTCGTTTTATCGTAGATTTATAATTCCCAAAAATTTAAGAGTTTGAGTGATGATTATTAAATGCGATATGATTATTAAATTTTGTACCGGTACAATATATGATGTCGTCGACAACCGCCGATGTACCGTCCCGGAAGACAAAAGTGTTACCGCTGATGGAGCTTATTCCGGGTCTTTGTTCGATGTTATCCGACATACACGCGTCCAACGGTTCCGTAAGATTGTGACACAGGTAAACCTAATTCACGTTTCAATAGTTATTAAAATAGTACTTGCATAAACTTCCTCGTTAGAAACAAAAGCGATTTTTTTTGTATACTGTAAAAAAGCAATTCAGAATTACGTCCTCGAAAATTCAGCATACCTTACCGAAGAAATACGACAGTAATTAATTCATTGAATCAATGCACTTGACACACAACATTTAGGAAATACGTGCAGATGAATCTTTGGAACGGAAATATTAATAGAAACAAAATTGATTTTTTTTTTATATTGTAATATAGCAATTCAGAATTACGTCTTCGAAAATTCAGCATAAAT
>JAPYZJ010001987.1:0-23419 GCA_030522765.1 Ophioninae sp. B BG-2022a
TTTGTTTTTTTGCTTCCCTTTCACGAGCCGTCTCGTCTATTTGGAGAATTCTAGGGACTCTGGACCTCTGCGAGGATGTAAGTCGATATGTTTTAGCGGACAATGAGACGGCTCCACGCAGGATCCGGTTCGCTCGACGATCCAGATCGTCAATCCCAAACTACCAAGAACAGGTGTAGAACGACTCGGTGTTTTCTATTCTCCCGGGCCACCCTTTTGTTTGAGACCTTTGTATATGGCACTTGTCGCCTTCGCTCTTTCCGGTTACCCGAAAATTCTTGGAACTGGCCGTAGAACCGCTGTATCGTGTTTTCAGGAGGGCAGGGGGAAAGTGAGAAAAACTGTTAATGATAAAGACGACGGTTACTCGATTATTTTAGTTACTTTAGTTTTAGTTCTTGGCGAAAAATTTCCATTAAATTCACTTTGTTTGTATTCAGGAGGGCAGGCGGAAACTGACTGAAACGGCTGTCGATAAATTCCGCTCTGTTTTGAATCGATTACTATAGAACGGAAAAGCTAAAGTGGAGGTTTTCGAATATTCTCTGTGAATTGTGTATTCAGGAGGGCACAGGGAAACTGGGAAAAATCGGGGTAGATAGAGCTGCCGATATCTTTTTTCCATGACGATCGCGAAAGTACGATGAAACTGAGTTACCACTGACTTACTGAAACATTTTTCGTCGGTCACCCATCCGAGTACTGTTCCATCCAGCTAAGCGGTTACCCCATCCCGGGTCATTCTGAGATGCGGAAATACGATTCCGTTTGAAATGAAACTCCAACGATGCTTTTAACGCGCGCTTGTACCGCGTCCGAGGAAAAGAGACCCCTTTGTTCGGAGGCCATCTTCGACGATGACTCGTGAACTTTCGAGGCCTCATTAGTCTCGATGAATCCAAGGAACAATAAAAATTGCCGTATCACTCACTCGCTTGCGTTGTAATCGAGCGAACGAGTTTACTTCGTCCATTACGTCAATTCTTACAAACTATTCATCAACCCCCACTCCTCGGCGTTGGGGTGGGGGTAGAAAATACGAAATTTCCGTCATTCATCAGCATTGATCAATCCAGACCAAAAAAGGACACAAAATATGATTTTTGTAATTTACATATATGTGAGTATGTTTCCTGAAAATTTCAAATCGAACCAGCAAATATTCTCGTAAATAAACATAAATTTGTAAGAACGCTCGGAGCGCCATGACGTAAGCGTCCGAAACTGCGAACGTGTTTTTCTCAAAACAGTGTTTTCAAAGACGTTGAGGACGATATCTCAAGAACGGCTCGACCGATCGGTCTCAAATTTTAACACAATCTTGTCAGATATATTCTCCAAATATTCATCAGAGGAATAAAATTTCCGATATTTATTTCTATTTTTTTTCAACGACTAAACGAAAAAAATTTGTCAAAAATCGAAACTGTTTCTTTCCGGAGCCACCATTTTATCAAAAATCAAAATTTTGACAATTCCTTCGATGGATACCTGAATTCATCTATCCCCTGAAAGAATCTTTTTGGTTTTTTCATTTTAGATAATCCAAACCGGAGATACATTCCTCAACAGCGGACACTTTTTTTTTGAGGACCTCCAGAAGACTTCCTCTATGAACGATGTTAATGAATATTTTTGAAAATAAAAAATGTCAATCTAAAGCTAAAAGATGCCACTAAACTACCTAATATTTTTCGTTTCGCCTGAATGAAATCCTTCACCAAAAAAAAAAAAAAATCGTGAAAAAGCGACGAATTAAAACGAAGACCGTGAGGTGGAAGTTGGCTAGGGGGCAGGAAAGGGGGGTTAAAAACGACGAAAAATTTAATGCGACGTTCGTGACGACAGAGAGAGATGGAAAAACGTGAGACGATGGGAAAAGGAAGGAGCGAGTGAAGGGCTCGAAGTGAAAATTATGGGGTACGTGCTCGCGACGAGAAAGGCCCCCTAAAAATGACAGGTGGGGGTAGAGGGCGTTCGAGAAACGACACACGATTTTTTTTCAGCGCCAGTTTTTCATTTCTCCAGAGACTCCCACGGACACACTCTCGATGCTAATATATTTGTACAACCGGAGTGTATCTTTTAGTCACCGATCATTACGCCCCGAAAACAACCGGATCCACCCCTCTACTTATTTCCATTTAATTCGTCGTATTTTCCGGTCGCCTGGAATTCAACCCATGAGGCCACAATTTGTTGAGGGAAAGAGGGAACAACGAAGGGTGAGATGGGAAGGGGAGCGGGGGGAGGGAAAAAAATAAAAGTGCACGAGGGATAACAAGGTGCGAGAATAATCATTCAATTACGTCGCGTGACGCAGTCAGATCCGGACGCACGTTCGGTCATGGTTCACCCTTAAAAAATTATGTGCCTACTCGGTCTGCACGGATGCGTGTCGCTGGAGAACATGATAATGGACGATTTTAAAAGGGAATTTTAAAGAATCATTTCGAATTCCATTTTTGTGGGGTAATGGTACCCATTTTTCGAAAAAATCCTTTTTCTAAAAATCGTACTCATTTAAAAAAAATGGTACCCCTTTTTGAAAAATGGTACCTATTTCTAAAAAATGGTACCTTTTTCTAAAAAATGGTACCTATTTCGTAAAAATGGTACCTTTTTCTAAAAAATGGTACCTTTTTCTAAAAAATGGTACCCATTTCGTAAAAATGGTACCTTTTTCTAAAAATGGAACCTATTTCTAAAAAATCGTACCTATTTCTAAAAAATGGTACTTATTTCTGAAAAATGTCTAACTTACTAAAAATTTTCAAAAAAAATGTTACGCTTTGAAAAAAAATACTGCCTATTTTCAGAAACCGTAACGTCACGTGAACACGTTTCCCTTATCTTTCTTTTCTCGCGATATAGGCCATTGGATGAGTGTGCTGTGCCGACGCCGAGAATTCGCGAGTTCTCGTATGAATAAGTTCCGCATACAGCCGTCGGTACATTTGGATCGTGATGTGCGCTTATGGAGGACCCGAAAGGGCTGTTCGCCTGGAATTTTTGTACAAAAATTCTGCGCATTTGGAACAACTCTTGTACGCGCCCAACGTATAATGGACGCCGCGGTTGTATGTACAGACTAGAGAGAGAGAGAAAGAGAGGTTTTCGACGTGCCATACGAGGCAACGATGGCAAAAGGGAGAAGGGAACAGCGAAGAAAAAAAAAAGAAAAAATTTCCCGGGTAGCAGCACATTTCAAAGAGACTACTCAGCTACGTCGTGTCCTGGTTCCCTTGCACTGCAGTCACGTACATCTAGGGGCTTTGAATATACATAACGTATATATATATATAAATAATTACATTGTATTATTATTAAATAAAATATAATATATTTCAATTTATATTCAATTATATTATTTAAATTATTATATTAAAATTAGTATATTATTCAAAAAATAAAATATACTTTACGCCAATTCGATCGCTATATAAACTTTATTTTCATTATTTCATTTATTTCCATTTTTTGAATTAAATACAATTTTAATCTTTCCGACATTAAAAAAATTCATAACATATTTGCATTCAATTAATATTACCGATTGATATAAACTTGATATACATTTAAATAAATATGATATTATCTATTTATTTAAATAACATCATAAAGTAATTTTTATTCCATTTGATTATATTTTTAACTTAAAAAAAATTATTTTAAAAAATATCTAAATAATCATATCCATATGTTTATTTATATAAAAGTGCATTTATATTCTCTATCTACAAATCTCACTTCGGTTGCATATTCATAAAAAAAAAAATGTGAACAATCGAAAAAATTTTCCATCCCATATGAAAAATGAACAAAAACGTGACGTTATTTCCGGTGCGATGTATTTCAAATCCTTATTTTTCGTCTCTACATCCTAAACGTATTTATGAGAATGCACCTCGTGCGTTTCATATATATATATATTTTTTTTAACTCTAAAGGTGTATTTCCAGAGTGCTGACAGGTAAGGGCGAGGAAGGGTGTCGAGGGGGTGTTTATTCGTGACGAAAAGAGCGATAAAATGATCCCGGTAAAAAGTGGGACGCGACTCAAGTGGCCTGAAAATGGGAAAACGTAATTCTCGAATTCGTAACGCTTTCAGGGCTCGTACCGGCGGTCCCTTTCAAGCTCCGTGAGGTTGCGCCGAACGTGTATAATATTTCAGATATTTCGTGAGCTCGGGTGCTTTCGCGCGACTTTGTACAAAAAAATTCTTTTTTTTTTGTACCCGTTGTTTTGCCTTTTTTATTTATTTTTTTATTTTAGTAAAAGTGTGCCGAGCTAAAATCCGACGTACGAGGGAACGTCGAGAGTTCACGTCAGGCCGAGCTGGCCTGGAAAGAGACTTCGAGCTTTTCTCTCGACGCGGTGAAATAAAAAAAAGTCCAGCAGGACAGCAGTTTGAAGGGAATTGCTGGGATGCTCTACGAATAGAAGGGTGAACGTGCAGACGTCGAGCAATGTATGCACCGAACGAGAAGTGCATAGAAAGAGAGAGAGATGAAGAGAGAGTTGAGAGAAACTGAATGTTTGCTCAGTCGTCTCCGTCGAGGCTCTTTGTGTCCTCGTATTTCCTCTACCGGCTCGTTTGTCTCTTCGCATTTGGCCCGAAACCGTGTATCAAGCAAACAGCATTAATACTCGATCACTCTTGGCCTTCGTGTACCCTCCAACTCTCCCCCCCAAAAAAAAAGGAACGTTGAAAATTCGAGGATTTTGACGTTTGGACGACGTTTCATTTTTTGCCACTTTCCTTGGACCCTTTCAAATGGGAAAATTCGCTGGAGGGGTATAATAGAGGTTAATGCTGTCCCTTTGAAATATTATGGAACATCAGACTCATTTTCATGGCTGGGTAAAGGTTGGCACACTTTTATTTCCGTTGATAAATGGAAATGAAGCTTTTCCGTTGGATGGGAAATTTTCGTCCTGGAATTCACTCGAGAGATTGCTGGATTATTAACGCGGTAAAGAGACCTACGAATTATGGCTAATGGATAATTCATTGATGAGAAATTGATTTTTGGTTAGGGTTGATAAGGCATATCGATTAACTGGTTTAAAGATCGATCGTTTTTATCGATCGAAAACGTGGCTACGAAAACCCCAGAGAACTAGGTAGTTTTTTAGTTTGACTGATTTAATGCAGATTTTTTGGATTTGGGTTTGTTTGGGTTACACTTTAGATATCGATAGTTTCGATTGATCAAAAAGGTAGCTACAAAAGTCCTAAAAAACTCGGTAGTTTTCTAATTTGACTGGTTTAATGCAGATTTTTTAGGTTTGTTTGGGTTTGGGTTTAGATTTTTTTGGGTTTCACTTGAGATATCGATAGTTTCGATTTATCGAAAACGAAAAAACAAATACCCCAAAAAACTAGGTCCTTTTCCAGTTTGACTGGTTTTAAGTAAATTGGACAAGTCACGTGACCACAAGACCTGATAATTTAAAAAGCCAATTAATGGGGTCGAAGAAATCCATTTGCTGAAAATCGACCAATCCTGATGGCCCTCCAAAACTGCATTAATCAGCAACCAAATACCGGATACAATTTTGAAAAAAGGTGAAAACACTGTCCCCCTTAATGTGGAATTGCCCATACGTTTGTGGAGGCATACACCACAGTGTGGATAATTTACATGGGCTCATCTGCATAGTATTGGCTCGGGCTTGTGTCTGCTGTGATTCAACTACCGCACTTTCTCCTTGCCCTTTCTGGCAATGCTAGATGTTGCATATACGGACTCATTTGTCGGGATTTAACCCCTAACCCACGACGGTGGTCTCGCGGACTCCGCCACGTCGAAGCGGATTTATCATCGATTTCTTACCACGAAATACTTCGTGGTCTCGGTGCATCCCGATAGAGGAGTAACGAAATGAAGAATTGGAAGGGAATTCCTGGGAGGCTGGAAACTGAGGTTTCCATTGGGTCGAAAGCCACAGATGGAATGGAAGCTTCACTGCTTCATCAAGCTTCACTAGTCCACGATGAAGTATCAGTTTCAACATTCCTCAAGTTTGATGAAGGAATGGTCATCAATATCACCACTTGGTATTTTCCTGACCATGACGAAATATCATCAAAAGCAGTCGTCAAGTTTGGAAAATATCCGGACGTAACCCAAACAAACCCAAACATCCAGACCCTCCAAATGACGAAGTTCTAGTCCATATCTAGTCACCAGAAAAAGAATATTAGGATTTTCCCAGCCATGACGAAGTACCATCAAAAGCAGTCATCAAGTTCGACGAACACCCGGACATAACCCAAACGAACTCAAACAAACCCAAACATCCGGGTCCTCCGAATGACACAACTCTACACCAAGACCAGTCACAAAAAAAGGACATTAGAATTTTCCTAACCCCAACGAAGTATCATCAAAAGCAGTCATCAACTTCGACGACCATCCGGACGAACCCAAACAAACCCAAAAATTCAGACCCTCCAACTGACGTCGTCCTAGTCCAAGTCCATTCACCAAAAAAAAAAGGAAATTGCGAACCCAACGAGGACACCCCTCTTCAGGTAGGAGGGCGCCTAGGAAATTCCGTCCCGTCAATCCCAACGTCATAGACACATCGAAGTAACCTGTGATACAAATGGAAGGTACGTGTATGTTGAACAGGGTGTACGCTTTCACGTACGTATACAGGGTACCATCAAGCGTGACGTCGTTTATGCAGATGTTCCGGACGGTCACGTGACAGGTACATGCGCTAGTGAGAGTATCTCTCTGGTAACGAGGGGGTCCCAGTACAGATGCACATACGGGTAACGAGTGGTGATCGGTAGGTAGGGTATAACGACGTTCACGAGGTGGAGAAGGAAGGTAAGAAATGGATGGGCATGAAACAAGAGGTAAAGAGAGGGATGGAGAGGGGCAGGAGGGATTTCCCTCTCCCCTCATCACCAATCGAAATCTTTCCACTCCTTGGGACGATTTACCGCGTAATGGCCGTACGCCGTATTAGTCCTCTTAAAAGGACTCTCTTCGGTATAATACAACATTGCTCCCACTATTCCAATGGCTATTCCCGACTATCGGTATCGATATACACACGTAGCCACGGGTAAACTCGCTCTCTTATATCTGGCCATCGATCTTGGCGTAGTCGTTGTTAGGTTCCTACGTACCGCAAGCTAACCACTCCGTGTCCTGCATCCCTCGGTTCTCCGGCTCTATACGACGTCTCTTTCTCTTCCCCGTAACGATTCGTGAAGAGGGTGCGTGCATGCTCGTTCCTTCAGGTCTTTAATTAGCTAAAGTCCAGTCGCTAATGTTAAACACCAACTGAGAAATGCTTCGTTCAAGTTTTCATACGCTTTCGTCGATGGAGGATTATGCGGACTGCGATCTCGTGGAGAGACACTGGGCTTGGTGAACGTCGTTTATGAGAATGGACTTTGGCCGCCAAAAGAAGGTCGAGTCAGTATTAGCATCGAGGAAGATTGGTGCTAGTTTTGGGATATTTTGATGGATGTAGGGCACTGGAGCCAAATGATTGGGAAGAGAAGTGGCTTTAGAAGTGGACATTGTTGGGAAGAGACATTTGGACATTGGGAAGAGAAGTGGCTCTAGAAGTGGACATTGTTGGGAAGAAACATTGGAATATTGGGAAGAGAAGTTTCGCTCTAGAAGTGGACATTGTTCTTCACGCCTCAACTAAAAAAATTCGATCCAAATTAAAAATGGCAAGTAGACATCACCCGATCAGCCTGCAAAGTTCACGTTCCCAATGACACGTGTCCGATGGAGATCCGAGCTCCTCCAGGACTTGGCGATTTTACTATTCCGGTAGGAGGGAAGGCCTATAAGGCGATCCGAGAGGAACATCGGTCAAGTCCAGGCTTTGGAAGGTTGGGGACCCTCGCTGTGTCAGATTACATCGTGTCACCTCCGGCTGGCCCGCCGGCATGCTACTCTACACTGTTCTATACGTGATCAGGGGTTTGGTCTCAACAGCCATAGACCCTATACCGCACACAGCATCGGCAACCAAACACACGTGTTAACATCTTGTCGTTCAAACCCCCGGGACCCCCGTCACTCTGTATTCTCGACCCTAATAGTCTCTCTCTCTCTCTCTCTTTCTCTCTATTGGGGTCTCCATGTCCACACTCGAATTTTAGCGATCTCTCTCTCGTACCACATTGACACGTGCACACCAATGGGTACTGATGATACAAACTTTGGCGAAATAAAAATTCCAATGGCCTCTCTTATCGATGCGTTCCAATTCTCGTGTAGGCTTCAATGTAGGTCTTGATCCATTGTTTATGACGTTCAATAGTCTCTTCTATGCATCGAAGGATTGGACAAGATGTTACTGGTGATGTTTACTGTAGGTTGGATATTCGATTATAAAGAGTTAGGTGGAACGCCATCATGAAAAATCCAAAGCAGTCCAAACCCCATCTCTTTTCCTGAGTCATCAAGCTATTTCAGCTTTTAGGACCGTTATCAGCTGACTCCAAGCTTCTTTAGTTAATTAGATACATCTCTTTAATGAACTCTTACGAATATGAGAGTGAACGAATGACTGGAATAACAGACCCTGAAACAATAGCCCTCTTTGTACCATCAGCTAAACGAAACTAACCTCTGGGACAATAATCTCGTCGTTTTACAATCGACGATTATTGCTCGTCCTCCGAGTAACTGAACGAGCCACGTGCTCTTCGGATCGTGAACAAAAAAATGGCCGATTAACGACCCAACGATTGCCGGATTTAATTAGACCCTTGATTAGAGGAGTTCTTCGGTTCATCGGCTATTGGCATCCCCCGGAAGATCCGTATAATTAACCGGCCTCGAGAATTCTTCAGGAACCGTACGTGGCTCCGGCTCACATACCGATTGACCGATCCAAACCGTAACGTAATTCACTCTCATCGTGACAATGGGACCAGCCAAGAATGGACACATTCAACGTGAAGTCGAGAACCGTTTCGACGATATTCCTAACTATCGACGATAAATCCATCCTGGATATTCCATTCGAACTATCCCGCTACGACTGCGGTTATCGACCTCATAATTTCAACTGTCCTCGATTGTACGAAGGACTCGAAGGATCGCTGAAAAGTGCCTCCCGATAAGACGCTTCCTACGCTGTCTCGTACTCTTTTCAAAATGCTACTTTTATCGAAATGGCACCTTTCTTGAAATGGTACTTTCAAACAAAATGGCACCTTTCTTAAAATGGCACTTTTCTTAAAATGTCACCTCAGAAAGAATCAGCGCCCTTTATGATTTCCAAGTTCGAAGGCCGATAGAATTTTCACTTCCGGACAAAATTAAGAAGTATCGACCTCACAAGTCCATCCGTCCTCGATTGTACAAAGGATCGCTAAAAGTCTGGATAAGCTACATCCTACGCGGTCTGGCGCTAAAAACGATGCCGTTCGAATATCCAAATCTGAATGTGGAGCGGGGGTGGTGGTGGCGGGCGATCGGAGAAACGTTCTCTCGATCGGAAACGAACGATCGTACGTTACGAGGAAAGAGCTTCCGATTACGATAAACTGGTAACGCTGCGGTCCGAGAAATGGCCTAACACGTAATATCGCGGTCGTCAATTTTCCCACTTGGCTACCGTCATTCCCAATAAGAAGTGGCGCGAGTCGTGCATTTCGGATCAGGGAATAAATTTGAGGGGTTTGTAACGTCAGGGAGAGTTGGGAAGTGGAGAACCAACAATGAGCTCCTATCGACCGCCAGAAGATGCCACCAACGGTTGATTGGACCGCCATGCCTTAATCTCACGTCGAACGAAATTAATGGACCGTTGAAGACAATAGGAAAGAATGGCAGGCCCCGTTCGCTCTCGTTATCACGCTCGGAACGGAGAACGAGGCGGCTCCAATCTTCGGACTGTCTTCAACGTCTTTGACTCCCAGCTGGTCACGGTCTTTGACCCCATTGTTGGAGAAATCCTTTCGCGATTCCAGAGCTGGGCCTCGTCCAAACGATGGATTTCTCGTAGGTGGCTAGCCGAGCATTTGTACCCACAAATTCGCGGTCGTTCCTCCGTTTTCTGTATGTACAGGGTGTCTCGAAGGAAGAAAAAAATCCACGGCTTCATATCTCGAGAACTAACGATGAAAATGAAAAAATATTTCCAACAAAAACTGCTTCATTCAATGGATAGAAAAATGTAGCAATGCCAGGTTGGCTACAAACGCCAAGTTCGTGTCAAGGTCATTTTTGGAACGATGAAAAACCCAGAACCCATAGCGATCTTTCCTTTTTTCATAACTTCCAAGTCCTATATCTGCCACATATTTCGATTAAAAAATATTCAACTCTAGAGTTTCGAAAAGCTCTCTAGGCAAGCTACAAGAATCTCCGATAAAATATCTACCCCATTGGTTAAAATTTCGACTTTGACCTTCACACGACCTTCACCTCCGCACCCAAGGTCAAAAACCCACTATCACACCCTTCTCCTCCAGAAACCCAGCAACTTTAGTTCGAACACTTTTTTCCTATTTCTCGTACTTTAGTCGTAAAGTGCTTTTGAAAATAATCGATTCCGTCACCCCGTAGACAAAGCCTCTTCTGTAGCTCGTACACACACGCGGGTTATGCGAATGTGGTTAGCGAGCGCATAATCGCAAACGGGGCCAGCGAGGAGCCTGAAAACAATGGACCTCCGAGGAAAACGCTGGCTGCTTCTGTTGCTCGAATGTGGAGAGGAGACTTGCTTTTACACCAGACGCCTGGCTCTCCTCCCGGAGACCTTTCGCGCCCGCGGTTTCTTTAACCGGGACTGTTTATTCTTCGGTGTTGCCTTTGCCTCTGCAGGAACCGACACCATCGCCAACCATATATCCCGAGCTATATGCATGCCATAATAAATGCGCACTACCCAATGCGCATACGTGGACACGTCCGCCTGTGTATCCCTGCAAATATTCAGCTTTGGCTTTCTAATACGTACAATGAGAACCGTGAACGCAAAACGGACTTCCAACGACTTTGAACACACATGCGCGCAGAAATCGAGCGGACAATGGCAGGGGGGCGTTGGGGGGTGGGGTAGGTTGGTTTGGGGTGGAGGGGGATGGCAGGGTGAAGCAATCCCAGACCAGCAATCGTACAATTCCCATGTAAACACTTATACCGCACTACTTCCAATTCGTCCTGACCAATTTATCTGGCCAACAAACGTCCCATGGTACTCCAAGGACGACCCGGTATACGGAGGAACCTAGACATTTCGAACTGGGGTATTAAAAGAACGGTTTAAGTATGGATAGCCTTAATGTGGTGCTTGTTTGATGACTGTTTTGGAGTTGGAGTTTTTTTCTTCTTTTAATTGTTGGTCGATGGATGGGTTATTGGGATTGGGTTTGGTGATTTTTGCTGGTTTTGTTGGTGGTTTTTTTTGTGGTATTTTTTGGGATTTTTTTTTGATGGTGCGTTTTGGAGTTTTTTGTTGGTTCTTTGGATGGTTGTGAGGACTCTTTTGATGATTTTTTTGATAGTTCTTTTTGTTGTTTTTTTGCTGGTTCTTTTAGTGACTTTTGCTGGTTCTTTTGATGATCTTTTTGGCACTCTTTTCGAAATGGCACTTTTATCAAAATGGTAGCTTACTTCGAATCCAAATTTGATTGAAATGATCCAGTCCTCGAACTGTTACTTTTTGCAACCCTAATTTTCCAAAATTATACTTTTCACCAGCAAAATCGATATTTCCGGTGGTCAGATCTTGCCAGCCGACGATTCAACAGTTCTTCTTCCTCCCAAGATTTTTTCGTTCTGTTCCTCCATCCTTCATTGAACTGATTCGATGTTCACCGTGACGAACTTCCGGTCTCCGAAACTCTCGGCCAGACTTGTTCAAACTTCCGGTTTTGGGGTACCGCGAAGATCGAGGTGTCCGGGACGTGCCTTGTTGAATGCAAATACCAGGAAACGAAGAGAAACGCCTCCACAATATCCTGGACCGTATTCTTGCGATTTCTCGTCGATTTTCGTCGATCCTGCCCGATCCCGAGGGAAATTTTTCCTCCGCTTCTCATTGTCCCGAGGATTTCGTCCTGCCGTATGGAGAAAGATACACGAGATTTCGTCCCACACTGCATACGGGCTCACAGATTCCTGGAGCCTCCGGCGATAATCCACCAGTGTGTGTAATCCCTCTGCAACCCCCCCCCCTTTCCGCCATCTCTTCGAGCTTAATCGGATTCCGCATATTAGGAAAACTCATTCAACGTTGTACGCGGGCGCCTTGAGTTTGTCGTTCACACAAAAAAATGTATGGTTTTATATATATATATATATGAAACCAAACTTTTTTTTTTCATTCGTAATCCGACGATTTAAAACGCCCGACACCAGTGGGAAGTCAAGAGTACGTAGGAACGATCAGAAAAAATATTTTTTCACATCCACAAATTTTCATTGAAATCGTTAGCCATACGCCGAGAAAATCAAATCTCGAATGGAGTCCCATAAAAAAATATGGCTCGCTTAAAAGAGTAGACATTTTTGTTTGTTTTTTTTTTGTTGAATGCAATAAAAAGATTTTTATTTTTTTTTTGTGAAATGGAGAAAATAATTTTAATCTTTTTTGGTTGAGTTTCGTTGAAAAAATCGTTTTGGAAAATGCAGCTGAAAATTCGGCGGTCCAGGGTTCGGCCACTCTGATGGAAAATTAAAGCAATTTTCTTTTATGGTTTTTTATATTTTTTCTTTTTTTAATTTTTTTGTTTCATTTTATGAAAAAAAAATTAAAAAATTAGACTGTTTTTGTGCCATTACAGTATCCCAATTTGTTCTGAATTATAAAAATAAAAAATTATAAAAATCTTATTCCAGTAATTTCTTTCGTTCAATAATCGACCTCTTCGACCTTCAAATCGACTTTACTGTCTCTGACGATTTCTATGATCGCCATTTTGAATTTCTGATTTTTGGGAGACTTTTTTTTAGGTTCTTTCGCTTTGTGGAGATTTTTGAACTCACAGACCTAAGTCTATCTTGCATCGTTTTCTTGCAAGAAGGGAGTTCGGCATCGAAGAGAAAGAGACCCAGGTGCCATATGGTAATTCGATATCGCGGTCTCGCGGAGCTCCCGATCATCTTAGAAACTCCAGACTCGGATGCATGCAGCCCAACCTCCACGAGAAACCCTCTTTTGCTCTCGCATCTCTCAGGCATCTCCCTCGCTTCCTCGGCTCGTCCTTCGAATCCTAAAGGTGGCTTCTCGCGCATACCTTTTCGCACGGTAGCTGAAAAATCCCATGGACCATTATACTTTCGATGAGGGAGGTGGGGAACGATACGTCTGTGTGTGTACGAGACTTTTCGTCGGATCGAATTTTGAGACGATGAGCTGTTTCGCTCCCAAGACTTCGAGACCCAAAATACAGATCGATTTTCATCATTTTTTTCCTACGCGGTTTTTGGAACCACGAAATCGAATTTTCGTGATAAACATTTTTCCAAGTTTTTTTTTTAAATAAAAAAATATCGATGAACAATGAAGTTCCCGTTATTTTAAAAAATCACTACAAATATCCTATTATTATTAGTGATTTTTTCCTGTTTTTTATTTTAATAATTATTATACATTGTTTAACAAACGATTAAACAGTTAGTGTAATAGTAATAATTTCGTAAATACTTTTTAGGAATTTTTTAAATACCGATAAATGCTTCGATTCTCGATTTAAAGGAAGCACTTCGGTAATTTTTTATTAACAAACTAATAAATTGATGACAAAACTCTTTGGGCCATCGATAAAAAAAAGTAGTTAACTACGCTCTGACAAAATTCGGAGCCAACCAACCCGATTTTCGTTACCGCAGTTCCCTTAGACGAAAAATACAGTAAAGAAAAAGTCGATTATCGGTGTGGCGATTGAAAATTCGCCATAACTCGGTCAGTTTTTGGAACTCTCGGGCAATCTTTGTTGCAAACGAAAGTTAAGACTCTCGGCTATAAAACAAACTCGATAAAATGGATTTTTTTGCATAGTTTATTTAAGGGAGTCTTGAGAACTCGGTAGCTCGAACTGATCCAAGTTTAACCGTTTATTCCAAGTTTGGGGGATTAAAAAAAATGCGTTTTCTTCAACGTTTCGGTTTTTGCGATAATCCAGAGAGTGCATAAATCCCGTGAGGATCTCACCCAAGACGAATCATTGCAGTTTATATTAATATGAGGCAGGTCGTGTATAAACTACACTTAACGACTAATTAGTCGCGCTTAAGCGGTCGAGCGATTTTTTGTGAGGCCAGTACCGTGATATTGGGCGGGCAATGTAAATTTTTATTTATGTGTGTGCGTGTGTGTGTGAAAGTATTTTTCGTTGTGTGTTGGATATGGGCGTTTCGCATAATATATTATACATGTGTCTCCGCGGCGGGCAAAGTGCGAGAGTTCTCTCGAGATATAACGAGTAGGAGACGAGAAGAATATAAAAAAAAGCCTTGGTACACACTTTTATAGTTCTGAGCGATTACATGGGAGGCTGTATGAGCAAATGGGCTCTCTTTCTTTACCCCTCCCTCCCTCACCCACTATCCGACTCTCTCCGTCTCTCTGCATCTCAGTGGTTCTGTTTGACGATCGTACGACGGGCGTAAACGATCCGGTCGGAAGAGAAGCCTTTCCAGCTCTAATGTGGGCTCTCCAGTAGATGATCTTTCCTTCTCTCTTCATCTTTTCTCTCTTTTCTTTCGATTCGGTCTCTCCTGCTCCCTCTTGAGTTCCTGCAGGCTTTCTCTCTTAGGCTTTTTTCTCTGTTCTCTCTCGCTCTCCAGAACTCTCCCTTCTAGCATTTCTTTCTCTCCTGTGCACTCGTTTTTTCGTGCTCTCTTGTACTATTTTATTTTTATTTATTAATATTTATGATTATTTGCTTTTTCTGGTTTATTTTTATTTTTACATTAATTTGAATCAGGTTTTAGGTTATTGTGATTTTTTTATACGTTTTTAGTTTAAGTTTAATTTCTGTTCATTTTACTTTATTTATTCTATAATTTCAACCATATTATTTTGCCTTCATTTTCTTATTTTATTTTTGTTTATTTTATTTTTATTTGTTAACATTTTTTTTTATTTTAGTTTTATTTTTGCCCGAAAGTATAACTGGAGCATAATAAACTCGACCATTATCATCTCTTGCACTCTTGCAGCAGAGTGCTGGAAATGATCACTGGTAGGCAGAGAAAGAGAGAGAGGGAGAGTTCCTCTCTTTTTCCCTCTCTATTCCACCAGTGATCATTTTCCCCTGCGCATCGTCGCACCCACACATCGAAGTGGAACCGTGCCTCGAACCCTTGAGGGGCAAACGTCTCTTCACCGGGACGAGAATCTTAATGCCCGACGATAAAATATATTTCAAGTAGTGTATATACAGAGTGGATGCTGAATATAGCGGGGAGTAGTTACGCTGCTATGCCATCAGTGCATCATCCATGATATCTTGCGAGCTGGGTCCACTCGTTCCTCCCCGTTGATAGTTATCTTTGACGTTCCTCGCCCTTCGTCCTTCCGTGTCCTTCTTTCTGCTCCTCTGCTAGGCTAGGGACCCCACACGATCATCCCTTCGCCACCAAGGTCGAAAAAAGGTACCTAGAAACAAAAGAGAACATCCTCAAGAATGGTCTTACCAATTCTGAATCTGGCACCTCGAAAGTTCTCCAAAATATGGCCGGAAACCCAGCGAGTTCTGGGTTTAAACGGTTGGTTCTTCGAAAGTTCATCGTCGTGTCATTTCCGAAGGGCACAAGCTAGAGACGAGGGAAAAATGGATTTGGAATGTGAACTTGCTGACACGTCGAATACAATTGGATTGAAAAAAAATATTATTATTATTATTATGAAAATAAATATAAATATAGGAAAAAAGGGACATTCGTGTGCGTGCGTCTCACCGCGTGTAAAATAATATCCTCCTACGGTTATATATTCCCGGCACGGTAAAAGAGTCGAGCTGTCGGTTCAACCAAAAAACGACAAACGAAAAAAAAAATGAAAAAAAGCGAAATGGAAGCACGCCATTCGGAAATCGACACCAGGGCGTACGAACCGGCGAAGGTGGAGAACGAGGGTGAGGAGGATGAGGCCAGCCCTTGCTGTGCCGATCGGCGGGCGAGAGCGTGAGATAAAATCTCACTTTTCTGTGAAACACACGCGGTTCCCCGGCTTCTCTCAAAAAAAAAAACGATAAAGATAAATATTACAGGGAATAAATGTTGCACATGTATATGTGGACGTGCACAAAGATGTATAGAAAAGATCGAGGCATTTTTTTCGGTTGTCCACCCATCGAATGGAGGGCATACTTTAGGGTGGCGATTTCATTCTGAGGGGACCGTTGAAAATGGCGGCCTGTCCACATTCATAAATGATATAATGTTCATTCCTATTAAAAATGCAATAAAATAAAACTAAGTAATGAATAACAAACAAAATATGAATTATTAGTAATAATATTAATTCGTACGTAAAATATAATAAATAATAATATAAATTGTAAAGTATGAAAATCCATAATTAAAATTAAATCTAAATGAAAAAATATTTATTAAAAAAAAGAATTAATTTTTGAATACATATATTTAAGAAAAAATGAATAATTCTAAATAAATAATCATAGCAAATCAATAGAAAAATAGTCGTAAATACATAATAAAATATAGAATCATGAATAATAATTTTCCCGACTTACTTAATAATATAATAAATACCTTTTCGAACAAACTCGATCTACCCAAAAAGCCCAAAAATCGACCGTCGTACGAAATTAAAAAGTTGTACAAATCGAACGAAAAAATTTATTTATTACACTTTGTAATAAAAATCATCACCTTAAATTTTTTTTTTAATTTCAATGCCAACGAAGTGTAAATTGATATTTTAAACATTATTACAGCCAGAAGCCTTCCACATTGTATCGTAAAAACAGATCTCGAAATTCTTTGGCGGCGATATGGACTGGGCGCGGAGACGTGTTGCTCTCCGTCCTCGTTGTCACGACGGGTTATTCGATCACGCGTCCGTTCAACCTACCGCAATGCCCCAAATGAGATGCCTCAGCTCACAATAAAATTCCATCCGAAACAAACTTCGACCTGCCACGTAAATCTTTTATGCATGCACTCGGAAGGGGGTAAAATGGACCGACCCGAAAATCCTTTTGCTCGAAGGATAATAAGATCCAATATATTTCTGTTACATTGCCACGAGATGTTACATTTTCAAAATAAATAAATACATTAATTAGTTGCTACTAAATTAATTTAAATTTAATCGACCAATCGTCATCGATAATTTTATATAATTTCATATAGTAAAAAATTAAATTCTGTTGAGTTGAATACTAAATTAAAATATATTTGTCGAACAATTATATAAATAAAAAAGAGTTAAATAAATCTTGGATTAATTAGAGTCACTTACTTAAATTCGTTTACTTTTTGTTGACATAATTAATTTTAGATTACTATTAATTATAGCTAATTATAATAATAATAATAACGACAAAAAATCATTGAACATATTAATTATAATTAATAATTATCGATCCACAAATAAATTTTAAATATAATAAACATATTTCAGAGAATTTAAAAAATCGTATATTATTCACGTAATAATAACAATTGTTATGGTGATTAGAATAATCAATATTTTTATTATTTTTATTATTATTAGTATTATTATTATTAATTCAACTTAAAATTCATTATTATTTAAAAAACGAAAAAATCACTAGAATAACTACCGGACGAGAAAAAAACCGAGTGGCTCGTCACTAGTTAAACGTACTAAATGAATAAATCATTAAAGTGAATAATGAGTAGTTTAACCGATCAAATATAATCCCGGCGCGATAAATGTGTAGATAGAGATTGAAAGCCGGGTGTGGATGAAACAAAAAGGAAACCTGTCCAGATAACGAGGAACACAAAGTGGACAGGGAGATCGTTAGATTACAGGAACGTTCAATCGCGATAAAAAAAGGGGGGGGGGGACCGAAAGAAAGAAAATTGAAAGCAACCCCATTGCGGCTTCCGACGATTGTCCATGACAGCATTGTTAACCTAATTTTTGGTGGTCGAGGGGTACGACCGAGGACGATTAGTGCAGTTTACCCCCACCCCCCTCCCCGCGGATCATCGCCCGGAGTTCCGACTAACCGTGCTAACGTCCGTGAAATACAATTCTTCTTTTTTTTCAACGTTTTTACCAAGGGTCTATTTTGAGAGTTTTGGGGTCAAATGGACCCTTGGTAAGAACATTGAAAAAAAATTAAGAGGATTTTTTATTGTTTTTTTTCTCAAATAAATATAAAATTTTTTCTCGATTAAAAAATAAAATAAACACTAAAAATCTCCGTTTAAAACGAGGTTTTTCAAAAATTGTTTTTTTTCAACGTTCTCGCCAAGGATCCACTTTGACCCCAATCCGCATTTTTTATCTGTTCTTGATATCTGATTTATAAAAATAAATATAAATTTTTTTCTGGAATAAAATAAAAATAACTATAAAAAATCCTCGTCTACAACGAGAATTTGTTTTTTTTTAAATCAAATAAATATAAAATAAATATAAAAATTTTTCTGAAATAAAAAATAAAATGGTAAAATCCTCGTCTAAAATGAGGATGTGTTTTTTTTTTATTTTTTTATTTTTTTCAACGTTCTTACCAAGGGTCCATTTTGACCCCAATGCGGGTTTTTTTATCTGATCTTGTCAGTGGGATCCCGGGGCGCGATACACGCCGCTGAGGGTGAATGAAATTTCACGGCTGCATTCTTCGGACGTGCGTATCGCAGCCCCTGCCCGTCACGATCTCTTTTGCCTCCTGATCTCCCCCCCCCTCTCCTCCCCCCCTTTCCATCGCGCCATCAACCGACTCATGATCGCCCGAATTTTCCACTCGCCCGATATCTGCAACCGGACGAGGGTGAGGCCAACCAAAGATCAGTTGTATCTGTATCTGGATGGTTTTTGGGGTGGTCGCATCTCGTCAACGCGATACCAATCGCCAGACTCCTTTTGTTCCTTGATCCAATTCGGGGCCTTTCTATTTTTTCAAATGCCAAGCCCCAAGTTTGGACGATCTTGAAATTCGCGAAACCAGGGGTCAATGGACCACAGAAGGTTCGAGATGAATTTTGACTCGTTTGGGCTTCGGTGTTGGTGAGGTATTTTTAGGTTTGGGTTAGGTTGGGTTTTATTCGAGATTGTTGGGTTTGGGATCGATTTGAATTTGTTGGGTTTGGGCTCGAACGTGTTTTTTTTTTTCGATTGTGAAACAGTTTTGAGGGTCTATCCAGTCGAGAATTTTCAGCTGATTACGAATGTTATCAAAGTTTCGTCGACACACTAAAAAATTATCGTGTTTTTGGAAGTTTTTTACGATTTTTTCATGGAAATTTTGGGTTTTGGGAAAAATAAAAAGTAGATTCGTGCTCAGGAGATAAAATTACATCGAAATGAACCAATAAAAAAAATATTAAAAATCCAAATTTTTTTTTGGATTTTTGGGCGAAAAAAGTTTTTTCACTGAAGCATCGATAACTTTTTTTCCTTTGGGATTTGGAACTCCACTCTGTGCTCAATCGCTTCGTTATGATTTTTTCTTTAAAATGATTTTTTAATCATTGAAATCCGATGATTTTTCGATTTTTGGCAGAATTTCAAAGTTGGACCATCAATTTTTGCCAATTTTTCCATACACACCCCTTTGCCTTTTTTTTTGTCATTTTTCAAGTGGACTTTCCGGGGAAACTATGCGAGATATCGATACGAATCCAACGCCATTATTTAAGTCAGGCAAAAATCTTTTCCAAACCCACCAAATAAATCTCCATAGCTAATAAGAAGCTCACCCTATGACCTTTTGAAATTTCGTGATTTTTAAGATTCCGGAAAAGTGGCCGGGAAAGTCGAAAAATATTTTTTTCCGTTTTTAAACTCTCAAAAGGGTCTATTTAATCAGAAATTTTCCGCTGATTACGAATATGCTCGAATTTTTGCCGAAAGTGCAAAATAAAACTAGGAAAATGCGGAAAACCTTTCTAGAATATTTTTTTGACATTTTTCTCTAGAAATGGAGAGTTCAAGGTGTCAAAAAACGTTTCCCTCGATCCTTCAATTTAAAATAAATAAAAATAATTTATACTATAAAATATATACTATAAAAAATAATTTAAACTAAAAAAAAATAAATGATTTTTTTTAGTTTTCGTAAAGATCGTCCTTCGGATATTTCGCAAAAACGAAAATCCACGTATCGTTGAATATTACGGTCGCGATAATTATCTGAGTTGCTATATTTATCCGCGATCCTGAGAGGGCGGCGGAAAAGGGGGGAGGGGTGAAGGAGAAAATATATTATTTGAGAAAAGGGATAAAAACTTTCACGAGTCTGGATCAGGGAAGAGATTTTGAGAATTGAGTGTCCTGTCGTTGCCATGACCGCGTGCTACTTTTCTTCTCTCTCTCTCTCTCTCTCTATTATACCTCGCGCGGTATATACACAAACGCTCATTAAAACATTTAATAGTCGCCATATAATCGATTATTTATAGTGATATTTAAAACTGGAAACGTCGAGGTTTTGTCGTGTGGCCGTGTATTATAGACGGGCGCGGGCCGACGCGGGAAACGTCTCCCGCCGGGGCGACGGCGCAATATCGCGGATGAAGACGTTCGGACGCTTTACTGCCGATTCCTCGTGATGAGTCGCCGCGCGGTTGGTGGCGTTGCACCGTCGTAGGGTCATGAGCTCTCTCTCTTCCTCTCTTTATTGTATTATTTTATTATTGTTTGGGTTTGTTTGGTTAAGATTTGGTAATTTCTTTATTTTGTTATTTTGGTATTTTTTTATTTTTTTTCATTTTGGTATTTTGTTATTTCGTATTATTTTGGTATTTTGAAATTTTGTTATTTCGTATTATTTTGGTATTTTGTTATTTTGTGTTATTTTGGAATTTTGTTATTTTGTATTATTTTGGTATTTTGTTATTTTGTATTATTTTGGAATTTTGTTATTTTGTATTATTCTTGTATTTTGTTATTTCGTATTATCTTATTTTGCCTCATAGCTTGCTAAGGCATAAATACATATATCTCTCTCTCTCTCTCTCTCTCTCTCTTTCTCTCTTGAAGGGTTGGGAAACTCGGCTATTTTTATTATTAATTTAACATTCATTTTTTTTTGTACTATATTTTAATTATTTTCCATAACTTTGTATGATTTTTTACTAATTTTGTTTTTTTTTCATGATTTTGTTTGATTTTGTATTATTCATCAATATTTTGTATTGTTTTGTACACTATATTTTTCATTTTTTTATTTTTTCATATCTTTGCATTTATTTTATTCTTCCGTTAATTCGGTTTTCTCTTTTTGCCCGAAAGTTCTAACTAAGACGTGATAAACTTTATCATCATCATCTCGTAACCCAAACAAACCCAAACGAACACACACAAATTTCATCATTACCCTCAGTTATACTGCGATGACAACATTCGTGCAATTTGAGAAAAACAAAAATTATAACAAAATAATAACTAAATTAATAATATAACTTTATGAACTATTATTTGATAAAGTTTATATTTAATATAATATAAATTTTAGTTAATAAAATTTACGATAAATACATTTTATTATATTTATAATTATAAAATATAATCATAAATAAAAAAATACTTATGAAATATTACTTATATAATAAAGTTGATATTATAATATTATATAACTTAATTATATAAATTATATCGCAGGAGATAAGGAGCGCAATACATCGAAACATAGATGTAGACACGTACATTCACACACACCTGGATTATAAATACTGGCTCAATTTCTGTAGTCGAATCGCCCGCTGTTACTTTATGCACGCAGCGTACATAAGTTGGCATCGATAAAAGGCTCTTTGAGAGCACTGATCGGTCGCGCGGAATGTAACGCATTAACGTTATAGATACGGTGGACATCGGACATGGGCCCATTGCGAACCTCCTAACGATCGTGATCACTAACTCTTAAATCTCTCACATTTGTAACGCCTCCGCTCTTTCAACCTCTCACTCGACGGGCCTCTCTTGGTCTTCTCATCGCTCCGATCCTTCGATACTCCCAAATTGCCTTTTTTCCTCGATTTGCCCCGATCTTTTCATTATCAACGAGCCAACCAAAGACAGAGTGAGGAGGAAGAAGAAATCGATCGATACTATTTATTACACTCTCGGAAACTCTCGAGAAAAAAATCATGTCAATTCAAAAATGAATAATTATTCGAACAAAAAATAAAATAAAGAAGAATTAATAAAAAATTACGATAATTATCAAAATAGGAAAAAAGTGTTTTAAAAAAGGAAAAAAAAGAATTTAATGTCAGGTCGAACGGTTTAAAAAAAATACGAATAAAAAAGCTCGAAATGAACCGAAACAAATATGGGAAAATAAAAGCTCAAAATAAACCCAAACAAAAATGCGAATAAAAAAGACCAAAAAAACCCAAGCAAAAATGCGAATTATATAAGATTTTTAAAAACTGAAACAAAAATGCGAATTAATAAAAGCCCAAAACAAACCCAAACAAAAATGCGAATAAAAAAGATTTTTTTAAACTGAAACAAAAATGCGAATTAATAAAAGCCCAAAACAAACCCAAACAAAAATGCAAGTAAAAAAAGCCCAAAATAAACCCAAACAAAAATGCAAGTAAAAAAAAGCCCAAAACGAATGAAAAAGATTTTAAAAAACTCAAACAAAAATGCAAGTAAAAAAAAGCCCAAAACAAACCCAAACAAAAACGCAAGTAAAAAAAGCCCAAAACAAACCCAAACAAAAATGCATTAAAAAAAAAACCCAAAACAACCCCAAACAAAAACACGACTAAAAAAAATAAAAAAACCGAGAATATTCATAGAATCATCAGAACGACAATTTCCACACCTCTCCCATCACCGACCTCCCTTTTTGTCCTTATTCCTTACCCGTTCACTCTCGATGTCGCAAGTCCCCAAAAACAACAAAAAAAAAAAAAACCAAAAAAAAGAAAAGACGCGAAAAAAAGAGATGACCTGAATTATCGACGATCGGGGTCCCGTACGATTCCAAGCCCGGACCATTACATCCCGTTTAATTATTTATGTGTGTCGTCGTCGAGGAAACCCGAGGCTTTCCAGCGGCGTGTACCCTCATACCGCATCCAAGAGTCATATACACGGTACGTACATCGGTACGGATACACGTTCGACGATCGCGAGGTAACGCTGTTCTCCGGATCGCCGGTGCTTCACTCAAGCTGTCCGTAGCTTTGCTACTATGTTTATGCATGAACGATATAGCCGGCGTTCCTCTCGGTTAACGAGCTATCGGAACAAAACCGCGCCGGCGCGGGACAACCTCGAGGGGGAG
>JAPYZJ010001988.1:0-23411 GCA_030522765.1 Ophioninae sp. B BG-2022a
GGGATGTCTGCCAGAGGGCGTCAAATTAAGAGGCGAACTTAGGGTTCAAACCTGATTGGAAAATAATCCAAAGGGACAGTGGGAACCTAAAGGTGACAAATATTTAAAAAGTGGGTGCCTCAATGACATAACATAGAGATAGACAGGTTATTAACCATCATGATTGTATTTAAAAGTGGCCCAAGTCTGCGTCACAGAACGCGCGACGCGTCGTGCCCGATCGCGCCGATTTCGCCCGATCGTGACCGAATGTAAGTGCGGTAGTTACGAAACTTTTTCGTTGCCATTTTTAAGCGGTTATGGCGTATCTGTAACTTTTAAAACTTCTTAGGGGTGCCTCGCTCTGATAGTGGAGATAATGATCTGCAAAGGAAGTCATGGGGATTTAATAAACAGGTACAGGTAACAGGTATGTTTATCATGATTTCGTGGTTTCTGGAAGTGTAAAGGGCTTAAGGGACGTCGCCCCTAAACGTCGATTGTAAATTTGTATGCCGGAGTTGCGTTTAAATATTTTTTAGACATTTTTAAAAATTCGCTTATTAAAATTAAATAAAAAATTTTTTCAACATTTTAAATATCACTCTCAGATATACAGAATACACTTGTGCCAGCGCTTTTTCCAATCCTCGAACTTCTGATATATGCCTTTCGTTAAACGATACACATATGCAAAATCTAAATTTTCTTTATTTTTTATGTAATATTTATACATGTAATATTATGATTTTCATTTATACAGGGTGTGGCGTAAGTAGTGGTCTACCGTTAAGGATTCGATATACCAGATAGTTACCTATAACATATTAATATTTTACACATTTTTATACAAGGGTTTCAAAAAATTTGGTGAGAAATGATTGTTTTTTTAATGGATTATATTTTATTTTTGCCACACCCACTTTTCACGATTGCTCTATTATTCGGCAGCATAGAAAAAAAATAGAAATAAAGAATAATCATTATTGTTGAAAATACAGCCATATTTGTAACAAAAGATTATAAATTCGTGAAAAAAAAAAATTTTTTGAAATCCTTGGATAAAAATGATTAAAATAATAATATGTTATAGTTCACTATCTGGCAAATTGAATCCTTAACGGTGGACCACTATTTACGCCACACCCTCTATATATCTATATATGTAAAAGCGAAAGGTCACTCACTGACTCATCACAATATCTCAGTTACTAAAAGAGCTAGGAATCTGAAATTTTGCATGGCAGTTCCTTTTAGGGGGTAGATGCTCACGAAGACAGGATTTTACGAAATTCAACCCCTAAGGGGGTAAAAAGGGGTGCCATAGTTTGTATGAAACTTCCACCGATTCATATTTGACTCCAGCACCGGGCAATTTCTTTAGAAGATCTAAATTAATGTTGTTGGCTGTTCTCTGTTCAGAATTGTAAAACAATAATAATAAACAAACAACAACGTACGATTGCCGTAAGATCAGCCGGGTAATTTTATCAGATACCTACCTAAGCACACATCTAAATATTCACGCGAACGAAGTCGCGGGTAATCGCTAGTATGAAAATAAAAATAAAACACATCGTTAATTAATATAAATTATAAATTCCATGTCTATTCAGTCGATGTAATTGATGTAGCTATTTTTTAAACGCAAACTGCAAAATTCCTGAGAACAGCTCAAATTTTATGAAACTACTTTTCTGATGTTTACTTCAATTGAATGTAAATAAAACTTAACGATTGTTCGATGTTAATGCGAATACAAGATTGCAGTTGTACGGCCGATATGAATGTTTGTAATGTCAGAAATGCTCGAAGGATTAAATCGAGAACGATCGAGAACCGTAACTGTCTTTTCCTCAAAGATCTTTTTACGATACTCACCAGCGTCGTCTGCTCTTTTTGGGCTATCGGGACAGCCAAAAAGAGTAATAAGAGCACGTATATCGGATGATAGAGGGAATACAATGGAGATAGAGCGTAAGAGAGAGTGATAGAGGGAGAGTAGAAACGCTTGTTTTCAGGTTGAATATCGGTGTGACTCCGCCACCGTCTCTGGTGGAAAATTAACGTTGAAGCTTCCTGCGATAGTGGTGCACACTTCCTGGTACACAGGGGCACAAGGGTGAGTTATGCATTTGGTCGTTCCAACGGGAGACCATGTAACCGAGGAAGAGTCTCGTGGCAGGGCAGCCTATTCTCTCTCTCTTTCTCTTTTTCTTTCTCTCTTTTGCTCTCTCTCTCTCTCTCTCTCTTTTGCCCTCGAAGCGACGTTTTGTCCCTCGCAGTTTCACGCGCATTCGCTTCATCATTTGTCTTCCTCGCCGAGATAGAAGCAAAGTTTTCAAAGACCTCCAGGCCCTGGAGTTTGCAATTCCGCGCGAGCTTCGGTAAATTTTCTTCATTGTACGAATTAATGGTTCATTCTCGTACGCGCATCTACGTCACGTTGAGAAATTTTCTCCGGCCATTTTCGTCCCATTTAGGGGAAAAAAGGATCAGTAGGTGGCAAATTTTGGGCCTTCGAATGAAAATCGTAAACTCGAAGTTTGGTTTACGGACGAATGATTACGCACTGACGGATTTATGATTCTCCGTCGCGATCCTCTGCGCCATCGCCTCCCTCTGAATCTCAAGGTTTCTTTTTCATTTTGGTGTTTCTGCGTTTTCAGTATTTTATGAAATTTTCTTTATACACATTCTAGTTTTGAATTTTTAAATGAATCTTTTGATTTTGTAATTCGAAAATCATCTAGGTTTTTCGATAATTATTTTTTGTTAAAGAAAATTCGAACAATTATAAAATAATTGATTTTGTTTTGTTGCATAGTCCGTAAAACAAAATCAATTATAAAATAATTGAAAATTCAAACCATTGTAAAATAATTGATTTTGTTTTGTTGCATAGTCCGTAAAACAAAATCAATTATTTTACAATGGTTTGAATTTTCTTTAACAAAAAATAGAATGTGTATAAAGAAAATTTTGTAAAATACGGAAAACGAAGAAACACCAAAATGAGAAAAAAACCTTGAGGATTATGGTTACACAATTACATAGCCCGTAATAAATTACGGACAATGTAATTGTGCAACCATAATTAAATTTCTGTTTAAAGACTTCGTTTCTCGAATGAACACGCTGTAGACCTATTAATTAGCTATCGCAATAGGGCCATACCAAACGTCGAGTGTTTTATTGATTACTCTTCAATTGTTCGATTAATAATGTTTGCACAGCCTACATTTCGTTTCAATACTTCTTCACTTTGAACACATTGGAAAATATATTATTGGAAATGACGGAACGGTGAAAAATACAAAGTTGTAAAGCCAACGTTTGGTTGAGGGAACTCCTTTTTTTTTTTTAATTACATCGAAAAGTTGTGTCGAATTTTTAGTCCAGCTCGAAACCAACGAAAGAATTAAGTACCAACGATGCAAACTTCTTATTACGTCTAAAAAAATGAGGAAATTTCGTGGGTCTCACAGGTACGAATATTTCACATTTTTCAATTGACAAATCGTGCCTCTACCACTTGATATCTGATCGATACGGAGAAGGCAAAAAAGGAGTGCGACCTCGTACTTTTTAATCAATCTCTAGTAAATGAAAAAAAGTACCATCCGAAAAGTCCATTACGGAATGTTGGTCTCCGGGATATCCGTGTGCTTAACGAAGCTTTCAAGTTGATATAACAGCCTGACGATAATGGGATCACGAACCGCTGATTTCCGGATTTAACGTGCCCATTCAGATCCGGTCTTGGTTTTAAACGCTATCGTCCAAAGTGTCGCTTGGTCAACAAAGCCACGATCCTACAAGCATTCCACGTGAGTTCAATGAATTTCTGGATGAGTCAGGGAGCACGATCGGCGATTCTGAAAACTTGGGTCGAAAACGGCTCAATTTTCATGAATTAGCAAAGGCTCGAGAAGCTATTTTCCGGAGCACGGAAACCGTATATTTGACGGTAATTGGCCGCGGGCTACCACTGAACAAATCCTTGAAACCTGGTCGGAGTTTAATCGCACACTTATCGAACGATTACGAGTGCTCCAACAAACTCCGGATACTCCAACAGATAAACGAGTATTAATTCACCGACGTATCCCAATAGTTACAACGGAACTCGAATAATTACACTTTGAATTCGATACTTATTGCGATTAGAACAAATTTCGTTATTCCACTGTTCCAACTTCGTAAACTGCGACCATCGAGCTCTTCGATTGCGTCATCGTTGCATCATCAGTCTTCTTCTCTTTCTTGTTCTGAAGAATTAAGGGGTCACGAAGATTTTTTCGAAACTCTGAATATTAGTGTTGGATTAACCGTACAGCTGGAGTATCGAATGCTAAAACGAGGCCCCTGGAAGTCTTGCACTTGGGCAAATTATAAATCACAATTAAAATCGCTTACAGCAACGGATGTTGCAAAATAAATATCGTCAGTTCTTATCAAGATTATTTGGTAGAAAGCCTAGGTAATGTATTTGCACAGTTTACTGAACTACTAGAAAAACGTGGGTCTGAATTTCACGAAATTTCACCAGGCAATGTAAAATTAATAGACCAAAAATTGTCAAGTTTCTTGAATTAATGAAAATAAACGTTGATTGTTCTGCCATTCTGAAGTCCTGATAGAAATAATGGAAAATGAAAAGGTTAGCTAAGGTCAAGACTTGGAGGTGGAAAGAGTCGCGTAACCATATTGAAATCACACATTTTGTTACCTTGATCGTTTCATTCCTTCACACGTATCGAGAACGTGGGTTTCTACAATCAGTAGGTAATTATAGTGTACGTGGTCACACTCTGATAATCACTAATGACTGCTTTATACAGTGTAGAACCTTTTTTCGAGATATGAACGTATAAAAGCGTTTCGGTGATTGTAGGTCCAAGAACCTCTGAATAATCTCAGTTTAAAAAATTATTAATGACATTGACGGTAATTTAATTGTCAATGTAATTAATATTACATTGACTGTAATTTACGTGGAGAAATCGATTTCACGAGTATCTCTACATTTTCCAACACCGAGAAAAATTTATCTGAAAAAGTTTCATCTTGTATCCTAAGTCATCAGAAGGACTTTGCGATGAAATTTTCTGCAGGCTGTTTTGATCCGACATTGACGCGGGTGACCGATTATTGTTCATCGAACAATCATGTCGGAATGTCGAAATGTGCTTCTCTTCTTTCACCCAAATTCGAAGAATTAAAACGTAACGGACAATAAAAGGAAAACATTCGTCCATCAACGTTTAAGTTTTTATTCCTTTTGCGAGGATTAAATGCATGTTTGGTATGTGAATAATGATCGAATGATGGACAGTAAGTTACGCAACAGCAAGATGGACCTCTGTGAATAAAGTCTCAAGGACAAATCGCACAAAAAGTGTGCCTTCGCCCACGAGTTCACCACAAATATTATGTACACATAGTTTCGTCCGTCGCGTCTTTCAATCAAATAATAGGCATGATTAACTCATTCGCGTTTCGCACCTCATTGGCCCCGTAGATCGTACCGAGACTTTAAGGTTCGCGTTGTTGTTGTTTTTTTTTTTTTTTTCGTTCTGCTTCGTTTTTTGAGCAAGTATTCTCGATCGTGCGCGCGGTCAATGGCCGTCGAATGTGTTGAACCGTTGCAACATAAATTCACTGCTCGTTTGTGAAGTAGTTTTTCGTAGCAGCATTCTTCAACGAAATTGTCAACATTTTTGCTCGTTGCATAGGTTCGACTCGACGCTCATTGTTGTCCAACTAATTTCCAGTCGTTTTTCTTTTAGTTTTATCCTTCGCCGCTTGTCCCTTATCGTATTCGCAAACATCAAGTCAGTTCTCCGTAGGTCCGGACTCGACCTTTCGAGGGTTCACTTGACGCGTTTCTGTTGTCTCTGACGATATATGTCGTTCGCTGGTGGTGGGGGAAGATCCTCGTCCTCGCTATCCTCACCACCCAGTCGACCTCTTCGACGTTTCGAACCTGTACTCGGACCGTCGTTCGTTTCGTCGACGATCCAGTGCACCGACTTCGCCAGATCGAACAATTTTGTGTCGCAACCGTTGTCAGCAACTGGCATCGGTGCTGATCGATCAAATTGAAGAAAAAAAAACGAGAAATTAGGCAAAAGGAGTCCCGGACAACTCCATGATTGTTGATAATATTGTCTTTTTTTTTAAGTAATTCTCTGAACTTCGACATACAATTATTCTTTCGATAAATCCTACCATGCTCCGGTAATTGAATTCTGCTAAACACGTCCATCAATAAGTCAACAGCGACGAAAGGACCTCTGAAACATCCGGGCGGTGGTAAAATCGTGCAGAGTTGCGCGGCCGTCGGTGGAAGAGGAAACGTACCACCTGAAAAGTTTTCCAGCTTTTTAACGATCCTTTTAATCATTCCTGTGTCGAGTTTTGGAAAGTACTTTTTTCTGCATCGCCCTAAAACGTGGACTTTTGTAAGCGTGCAGATTAATTTTGATCGCGAAATTTAATGGGTTTCGTGCGCTATTCCTTAGAAACAAGAGTGAGTACTCGAAACCAGGCGAGTGAGTACTCGAAACTTTAAACGTGTTTTTCTGGAAACGTCGTTTTCATCCGTCTCACATTTTGCCACATAATTCTGGACATTATTCCTTAACGTTGATAGAACCGTTTTTCTCTGACTGAACATTTCACGTTTTTGCAAGGGAAAAACTTTCGAAAAAACACCCAATTTATCACTTCACTTTGGAACAACCACTATTTTGTTTATCTTCATCGAACAAGAGACCCGGATGTTCCCACAATGTTTTATACTGTTTAATAATATTTTTCGTCGTTTTCTCGTAGATAATTTTTGGAAGAATTTATCGAGACTTCAATTTAGTGAAATGTCATTTTTTAATATTGAAACGTTCGAATCTCAATATCCATTTTGATCAAACTTCCAGGAAAAACGTGCTCAGTGTGAACACGATATAAAAAATTGTTAAAAATCGATCGTGAAAAGTTGATTGCCACCGGAAAGGACCAAGAATGATTCCGATGTACTGACCTCGCACAGGATGTTCGCCAGGCAGTGCATTGACTTTTGGCTTGTAGGGAATCATTTGTGAGAGGTCTGGCCTTGGCAAAACGGTTCTCGGTTCCGGAACTTCCGGGACACGTGGCATATTGCCAATAGGGTTTCTCGTACCGCTCGAAACCTCGACGTATCCGATAGACCTTAATTCCATCGGTGTGCAAGGATACAGATCCAAAAATTTGTATCTGTCGACCAATTGTGCGGTTTCCTTTCCCTCGAATTCTTTCAATTTCTCCAGTACTGCGCTCCGTCGTTTCTCAACTTTGACGATACTCGCTAGATCGCCAATGTTCGATTCGAATTCCAAAAACCGATTCCATATATCACTGAAATCAAGCCGATCCTATGGTTTATGGAAACTGTACGATTTCCGGCGACGATATACGTTGGAAGTCGGTGGGACAGACCTGGACATCACGGCTTCAGCATGGCTATGCAATCTTTTTTTTTCATTAATTCAAGAAATTTAATTAGAAAACAAGCATTCGTCTATCAATGTGTCGAGTGATATTTTATTCGTCTATCAATCGCCTGTTGATATTTCGTTAACTTCTGAATAGCTGTTTAAGAAATCTGTGAGTATCTCCAGTTTTGCCCTACCGACGGTCATGGGATGCCAATCCCTCATAATAAAAAACGCAAGCTCAGCAGAACCGATACTTACACAGACTTCTCGGGCTCGAGGCTACCTGACGACAAAACGCGCTCGAACAACACTCTGGTATTGTTATCCTCTGCAAATATTTCCAAAAAATGTTCACATTGAGAAAAACCAAGAACACGGAGAAAATAATGAGATTTCATCATTCAGACATTATTGGCTAGCAATTTTTGTCTGACGAAAACAGTTTTTTGTTTACAATGGTCTTTTGGAAAATACAATTTACGTAATATTTCACGTTCATCGTTATTTTATTTTATTGATCAATTGCCCGTCTGTTCAATTCACGTGATGAGATCGATCACTTTTATAGAAATTACGAACTTTCGTCGAAGAAAATTGTTCAATGTTAATGAAATAGTTTTTTTTACCGTCGCTGAAGTTATATTGAAATCATGCGAATCGATTTTTGGAATTGCATCATTTTAGATAGGTTTTTTTTGAAACTTTGTTTCCGTATAATGGTCGTTATTCGTACCGTTCAGATGCGACAAATAATCGATGTAGCACAATATGTACTCCGGATTGTCAGCGAATTTCTTTAGGCCCAGCTCGAAGATACGAAAAGCGATATTTTTGTCCTTCGTGCAATAATACTCCATTAGCGCTGCGGCGACGTACACGTGATGACGACAGCGCTGATCCTCGCGAGCTCTCTTGAAAACGGTTCGCGCTGACTTTATTCCCTCGGCGCGTCTCGCGAACTTCATGTATTGCACGTACGCCTGTCATAATACGAAATTTATAACATTAGGGATGCTAATGTTATTGCATGAACAAGTGAAAGATATGGGGTCAAGAAAAGCCGACGAGGAAATACGAAAGAAACTGATATTGGGACAACCAATATTTTTTCTAAAAATGGAATTAAGGTGAAGTTTACGTCAAATCAATGAGATTGAAATTCCCGTTGTACTGCAACGAATATGATTTTATTCTAATTCCTCAAATTCTTTCCCCAAAAATAATTTCGCAAAAGCCCTCAATAATTTTTAAGTGTCATTTACAAAATTCTAAATCGCATTATAAAAAATAATGTTCTGTAAAATACTGAAAATGAGGAAATAAAAATATTAAAAAGATAACTAAATTTCGTTGACTCGCAACGATGCAAGCTTCAGGCGCGTATCCAATAAATCGTTCGAAAAATGATTTTCGATCGATTTTTGGGAGGCCGGTCAATGAGACCTGATGATCTTTCGAAGTAGCTTAAATTGGGGAAGATGACGGATGATGTACAAACCAATGTAGGATCGATGTCCGGAATATCGAGAAACTTTTGATATATCTGATGAACCTTCTCGTACTTGACACGTCCCTCCTCAAAATCAGCGTGTGCAAAATACAGGAGCATATTTTTCGAGAGCAACGTATTGGTGGCTCTCTCAAACATTGTACCGGCCTCATCGCTCAAACTTTTCGCGGCGTTAACATCGCCCTTTTCCGTGAGGATTTTCGAGCTGAGCTCGAGAAAGTGTGCCGCCTGATGCCAAACAGCCGGATGATGTCCGAGACAAAGGAGACATTGCTCAATCGCGAACATGACCCTTCTAGCTACCAACGAGGTATCCTCGGTTCTCAAAGGATTGCTCCGCTCCCAAGCTATATATTTCTTCCACAGTTCCACCTGATTCGGATATAACGAAATAATGTACATGTAGAGCTACACGTTCATAAATCATTTATGATGATGATTAATCTAGATTAATCTGGAATAACGATCCAGAAGATTCGATCGTTCCCAATCGGTTGATGGATTCCGACCTGTTTTATTTCTTCGGCGTGTCCGGTTGGCGGTACACTTGGTGCGCTTCTGTTCAGTCCCCTCGTAACGGCCTCCAATTCCTTGGCGACTCTTCTGGCGTTCATATAGTCCCTCGATCTCTCGATAGCCATTTTCTCCGCTATTATAGGATTGATGTTTTGCTCGAAAGCCATGTAATCCTTCCAGAGCTGCTCCATGTTTATCATTGGATTGATAACACCGCGTTGATAAACCTACAATTTTTTTTACGTTGAAAGAATTTTATATTACCCGCCACAAGTACGTTCATTCAAAAAAACTTGGTTCACACTCGAGACGATTTTTCGATTATCCGACAAACAACAAAAATATCCCAAAGCCATCATATCGTGGCGTTGAAGTTTGCTATGTTTAAAACCACCGAGAACGATTTTTTTTTGTTTGATTTACATATTTCTCTCCGGCATTTCGGAACGAACGAGATTGTTGCAACGTTTTTCAGTATTTCCATTCAGTGATCTGTAAACTTGATGTACGAAGTATCATTGTGGGTAATAATGGAAAAGGGATATTCAAAAAAAAAATCCCACACGTTCGAACGACTCAAACTTCAATCCCGTATTCAATGGGACTTTTTTTTTTTATTACGCAAAGTTTCGTGAGAATCCCGAGCAACATCAGTTGCGTAAAGATTTTTTCGGATCTTGATTCAGTGATCTACGACGAATCTTCAAGTTTTGAATTTGGATAATAAAGAGTATAATAAGTTAACAAAAAATGATCATTTCCCATATTTTCACGAATTTTCGTAATCTTTTACTATCCATTCAGTAGTAGCTTAATTATTCCTTGTCGTTCATTTGAACATAAAAAAAAGTTTGATTAAATCTTTTTTTTTCCAATAGAAAAAGATGAAAATGAAAAAATGCAGAAAGAATGTTCGTTGCATTCGAACAATGCAAACACCGAGACCATCACCGTAGAAAACGGTAGTGAATAGGTAATGGTCTTTTTTTGTCCCACGGTTCAAGGCTGACCATCCAAATGTTTTTTTATATTTCTCTGTTCTTTTTTCCAATAAGTACAACAATCACACACGAATAATGGAATAAACGGCATAGGATATTTTCTCATGTGAAATTCCCAAAATTTGTTCGATTTTTAAGATTTCACTGCGAGCGTAGCGCCCCTCGAAAGAAGCGCCGTTGTAGTAGGTCGACGGTTCATTAACGAATTCGGGAAGGTGTGCTGATGAAAAAATTCTGTATTGTTTTATCGCTGCGTTACTACGGCTATGATAATCTTACGTGGCATCTTCTCAAGCAATTCCACCAGCATTCACTTATTTGTCTTTATCAAAATAAATACAATTTATAAACATTAACTCTCGACTGCACGTGACATAACCTGCCTTTGTATCAGCCCCATCGTACGTTAATCCGTCATTTTTACAGAGGAACATCCAGAATATAAATTTGAAGTTTGAATAATTGGAGCCCAGCGAAAATTGTTACATAAAGTATCAAAATGACGAGAATTTTTTTCGCAACTATTATTCACGAGAATTCCTCAATAATTCTTTAAAGAGCTCGCTTAAAAATCGAGAATTCATATACGGAAAGTTTTTGGAAAAATATAAAAGTGGGAAAGCGTAATGGAGAAAAATTGATGTTGCTTCGCTACGAAGCAAACTTCGAGGCCATCGAAGAATTAATTGAATTAAAATCTGTACCGAAATATTTTGGACAATTGTAGAAAAGATAAATTTATATGAAAAAGAAATGTCGATATTTGTCCTGTATAGTCGTATACCGAGCGATCGTCTCCCCTCGCTTTCTTTACCTTTCGTACTGCACTAATTTTTTGATTTTCCGCGTATGAACCGACAGCGTCAACGCTCTTGAGGAACATTACGTAGTCGTTCCAGATACTGTACGAATGTATGTCCATCCCAATCTTGTCCAGAGCAAAGTCATAAGCCTGTGCCATTTTCTCTCTACAAGAAACGAATATACATATGTATATGTAGATATATGTGTCGCTACGTGTGTATATATATGTATATACAAAGATGGGCAGTTGATTGACAAATTAACTTTGTTAATCATTAGAGCGTGAATTTATGGAGAATTTGAACCAATTGCAATATAACCGTTAAAGTTAACAATTTATATGAAATGAATTAATAATAAGGTCATTTTTATTGGTTTCTCATATCCGACAATTAGTTTGAAAATCAATCAGTCGAGTAACGATTTCATAGTCCGATTAACACGTAGATAATTAATTATAAGTATTGAACATAATTGGACGAGTGCGTCCTCTTCTTATATCGTTTAAGGTCGTTAAGACTAAAAAACGCGAGCCTTCGTCGTCGAAATTTTAGGCAAATGCAATGTGCATCCTTAAATCAGTTTTTCTTGCCATTTTCATTGAAATGCAAAATACTTTCTTTAAGGTTGCAAGGATTTGAAATCACCTCCTATTAAGAGGCAACAGACCTTACCGCTGCTGTTTTCAATCTTGGGTTTCCACGACGTATTTGAACGTCCATCACGCGAACCACCTTTCGGTTGGAGTTACGGACGTTGAAGTGAGGTTAAAGAAATTTTCAAATAACGGACTCGAATGAACGATTTTTTAATTAAACGGAAGTTTATGCGACTGTTAATAATTTGTCGATTTAACGAAAAAAGTTAAATCGTTAAACGACGTGTGAACCTCGTTAATTAACGATCAAGGAATCAATGATCTTCTGCCCAGCTTTGTATAAAATATCATGTTTCGCACTGCATAATTGAATTGATACTGTCGAATAATTAGATTCGTGTGATTCTTCGATATTCACGTACTTACTTGTATGTGGCTAGACTGGCCTTTGTTTCTTTCACGTAAGAAAGGTACAGTTTCCACAATTCAATATTCAAGATTTTCATGAGGCACCTTTGGAAAAGCTGTCGGATATAAAACATTACGATACATGATTGCACAAATGACGTGGTTCGTTAGACGCGCCTTGACTACCATCAAATAACCACACAAATTTTTTATTCAGATTAATTCATCAATCCGCGTCTACGAGATGTCTCGAGTGTTTCACGTGGCTGGCAAAGTAGTGAAAGCCACCGCTTTACTTACCCGCGAGGGCGAGTTTCATTCTTTTACGCATGTTATTTATGTGTAGCGTAAAGTACGGAGACGTGGGTCATTCGATACAAGTATCAACAAATAAAGATAGAGTACTCTGGTCGTTATATCTCTGTTACGCGAATATATTTCGTCGATGCGGACAATGACGGGATAAATAACAAATGCAACAGTGCATTTCAATTGCTAATTATTTATTTTAGCGAACACAAACTATGTAGCCACGGCTTAATTGTTCCTTCATTTGTAAAAATGTATAATGGTATTATCGGTATAGCGATGTAAACACACAACGAGCACCACGGAATTGAGAGAGATTTATTTATTTTTTCTACAATTGGCGGCTTGCCGGCCGTGGGGAGGAAGGGGGCTCGTAGCCGCATAGCCGATGGATTTTTATAATTGGCTAATTGGAAGCCTGTGGAGGATCTGGAAATATTCGTTCCCAAAAAACAAATATTGAAGATATGCAAATCAAAGTACACGGTCGTGAAAGGAATAGTGGATAATGAGCGACGTTTTTTCTCTTTCTTTTTTTTTCTGTTTTGCTTTGTTTCTTTTTTCTTTTTTTTTTTTATAGTCGCCACTAAATGAATAATCGGCGGCGTGGGAACGACGACACGTTTGAAGCTTGGGCCTGATGATAAAAGGAGAAACAATCGGGGATGTCAAGGGTGTTACTTTTTCCAGCGTGTTTTTGTATATCCCATCGCCCTACGCTACCTCTTGTTGTTATCAGCGAATTCTTGAGGAATACTTCGCTTCCTCAAATACACGCATTCAGGAGAAGGTGCTTGCGTGAAAAAAAAAAGATATATATGTGTGTGTGCAGATATAGTCGAGTCCTCGATGGTGTTTTCTCTGTGTTATTCGTGTCAAGTTAGGGTGAGTCGTGTGGCAACGAAATAGATGAAAGATCGCGAGTTGAACGAACTTTTGTAGAACATCGCAACGGAAAAGAAAAGACTGTCTATGGTTAAGTAAAAAGTAATCTGATCACTGTGTGTTCTCTTTATTTTATAACCGACGAGACTGAACAGTCCGCAACAGGAAGGAATACAAGGCTGTCATTCAGAAAGTTGTCTTCTTCGGTTTGCCTATTAACGCTTGCTAGATTTTCATCTTTTTCTTTCTCTCTTTTTTTTTTGTCAAGCGACAAATAAACGAAAAGCTATCTCGGATGGATAGACCGGACAAAACAACCTCCCAAATGCATTTCAGTAACAATAATCGATCAATGAAATAAGTGGGCCTGTGGTGAAATCACATATCTTTTTTATTCACCTCACAAATATGTAAAGTGCTCAGTCACACAAATATATGGTTTCGATTTAATTTTTTTTTTTTTTTTTTCGTTATGTTTCCTTGTTTCTTTTTTTGGACCATATCGTTACCATCGAGCGTTAGAATCGGCGCTGTATTCGTTACACAAATCTAGTGAACATCGCATATTACTCTATTGCCGAATAAAACGTGTTGTTCATTCAAAAAAAGAGTGTCAACTCATCAGTAAGAAGGCGCGTTCACACAACAAGACCAAAGGAGGTTACTGTGGCGCTCATGATATTTTCTCTCTCCCAAGTTTCTTTTCTTCCCTGTTTTTTTCTCTTCCGTTTATCTCGCTTTTTAATTGAACAACCTCGGAGAACGACACAGATGTAAAAAAACATATTCGATTACCAACGCATGAATCGTTCCGATTCAAGTTGGCAATCGTAACGATTTGTAATGACATACCTTTTCCACCTTCTCAAAGTTGCGCATTTTCATCTGCAACAAACAAGTTCACAAAAATCGTTTTATAAACTTCAAGCTAAAAAGTTAAGGCAGTATAAAAGCCCAATGAACCGGTTCAAAGTCGCTTAGACTTTTTTGCTTTTGGACACGACCATGGAAAGATCGCTGTCGCACCTTTCATTTTAGTTTGTCCAAAAAGAAAATGCAGTGAAAAACAAAGCGGAGCGGGCTGATCAATGAAGAAATGAAAAGAGCGTCGCTTTATTTATCCCGATAGAGACTAGCCACCCAGTTCACTGTAATCGGCAAACGAGATAAGCTTCTTCGAATTTACCTCTTGTTCTATGTATATCTTCCAATAGCGACCGGCGGATGGGAAAACACCGACGAGTCTCTCGAACACTGGACGTACTTCGAGTATTGAGCGGTTTTGCGCTTCCCTAATGAGTATGCTCCATGCCTCCAGATCGTAGGGTGCCTCGTTGATAGTTTTCTGGGCGCGCTGAAGCTTTTCGTTGCCCCAATCCTGTGAGAAGTGTATACGTTCCAGGGTTACTAATTTCTAGAGGCACGAAAAGTATTATTTTTGGTCCCTGTCCTACGATTAAGGTCTCTAGGCCCAGGAACTGATAAGGATGAAAATCTGATACATATGAATCAACGAATCGAAATAAAACGGAAGATGAAATTTTGCGCGCACATTCCGAGAATTTTATGCGTATGAATAAATGAAAACGCGAAAAGCCCAAACGATTGGAGGTTATCAGGGAGTTTTTGAAATAATGGTTTATCGGAATTGATTTTTCTCGAAAAATATCTAATGAAAGGTGGTAACGAAGATTGCGTTATATGTACAAACATCGTTTAGGTTAGAAAAATAAATATTAGGAGCCATTTTTGTTTCGGGTTATGCTCGACGTGGTACACGTAGACTTACGAAATCGGTCTTCTCGTCCGTCATGGTTTACTCTCTCGAGGTGCGCTCCAAAAAAAACGCTAAGATATCACTCTGAAATAAAGGAATATCGTTTAACACTAGTGCGGATAAATTATATCTCGTGTTCAAAGTTTTTTTTTTCTATTGTTTTGACGTGAAATGCACAAGGAAAACGGAATTTTGTGTAAGCAAGAACAAAAAATTATAGCAGCGTCCGGCATCCGACGCGGCCGAAGTGCCCTGAACCAGGGTCTGGCAGTAATTCGTGTGGGGGCAGCACCGTCAAACATAATCGATATAAATCGATATACGTATCGATTTTTTTCACAGGATACATAAGAAACAATCGCGACTGCAGTGTCAGTTTCGAATGTTCCGTTCCATGGAAAAACGTGTGGTGATCACAAATTTATTAGTTTCATCGCAGCTAGTATCGTTATGGAAAGTTCGAATTCACAACTGTACGAGTGTATACCGCTGCGATGCTCGCCAACTTATAGGTAACGATTATCGAACAAACACTTTATAATTCGTCACCTACAAAACCATTGCGCTGCGAATGACCTCGAGGATAATGTCAACCTCCATAACGACAAAAGTGAAATTGCCAATCTACTATTCATGATATATATTTTTTTAATCTGCTATGAAAGCAGCTATGGAGCTATGAAACTTTCAAACTATTATAACAATTAACAGTAAAATTAACATTACTAGTTGATTAGTTATTGAAAATAAAACAGTGATACGTGAACGTAGCCAACTGTGGTTTTCCCTGCCACGAAATCAAGTTGAAGTGTACCGCGCTAGTAGTACGATTGCTTCGGGGCAGGACCAGTCTGCGTTGGTAAAACAGAATCGGCTCAAGCTACCGCTGCATACAGGCAGATGTCGCAGCGCGAACCTTCCCAAGCAATCTTTTTGTACTGCCGGGGAGGCTTAGTTGGTATTGTAGAGTCGTTAACGTCATCGTAAAATTGTCCAGGTTTTGTAACGGCGGTAGGTAAGTCAAAGTTCATTTTTCATAATTTCATTCACGATTGAGCGTGATGATACGATGTACTTCGTACCAAATGCAAGAAATTTCACTAGTACATCGGCTTTCTTCTGGCAATTTGACGTCATCTGAACGAATCTCACGAAATTAGGAACAGCTGTTTACGGAATTCGTCGGTATCTATAATCGCGCATAACATTGAGGATTATATCAAGTATTAACTACTATATTACGTAACAGCGAAATGGGTGTCTTTACGTTGTTGTTTCCCGTTCACCCACATCTGAGCACACTTAACACTTTGACTGCCACGGGGGTCACCAGTGACCGGAGCACCCATATGAAGTACGTTGCAGAAATTTAGCGTGGCAGTCAAAGGGTTAACCCTACGTTTGAGCAAGTGTACGCATTTCGATTGCTATACGTTTTCGTTTAGTGCGACGAACAGGTACATGGCTAGGGATGCCAGATATGTTCAAAGAAAAAACCGGACAAGTTGTATTTTTTTAAATTTCTTAATAGATAACTGTACTTTGTGCACTTTGTGTCCGTTTTACCAAGAATTTTGTGACCGGACAAGCATAAAAAAAACCGGACTGCCCGGTCTAAAACCGGACATCTGGCATCCCTAATCGGAAACGTTTGTTTGAAATTCAACAAAAAAAAAAAAAAAATCCTGAGCATTCATAATTTTACGATTCTAGCGATCTACACGTTATCATGCTGGAAAAAATAGTAACAATTATTTGGGCAATTACATTTGAATATTTCGAGTTATATAACGAATTTACAAAAAAATATAGAAATTATTATCAATCTATTCTTTTCTCAAGTTTGCATCATTGGAGTGCAATAGAGGTAATCTTCTTTTTGGTTTGCCATATTTTCTCTGGTAGGGTCGAACTGCAAAAATTATACAAGTATTTTTTAATGGTTTTTATTTGGCAATTTACACTGGAACTGCAAAACATGATTTTGGATATTATGACAATGAGGAACTGAGAAAAAAAGATTGGTTCCAACGATGCAAACCCTATGGTTTCCAAAAAGGTTGCCTATCATTGGATGTACGATAAAGAGCTCAAACTCTACTTTTATATTCGATATACGGAAAATATTTTTAAATAAAACGATATAACACGTTTCTTTATTGTTTCAACTTTGTGATTATTAGCGAACAGTCTTCATCAGTTAATCTTTGATCGGGTAGAATCATCAAAAATACATTTGTACCTATTGATATTTTTTCAAACATCAAATATGAATCAAATAAGGGAAATGGTATATCCTCTAAAATGTCTCGATTATATTATCTTTTTATGAGATTTTAGATACCTAAAACGTCTATTCGTTAAAAATAGAACTCGCGTAAAATTCAAAATAATTTGTTGTTTCTACGTTGTTCAGTTTTCCGCATCTTTTATCCCGCGAGATTTAACTTGTACGAATTGACAGCTGCCTCGTTGTGACCCCTGCGAGTCCGGTTCGATAACCTTACCAATGACCTGTGTTCTCAGTGATATACGTAAGCGTGACGTTTGTTTCCTGTACGAAAACATACGTTGCTTATCGATCGAACCTCACTTTATTTTTGCGCTTCTCCGCTAGAAACGTTCGCTTCGACCGCTGAGAAGAAAAATAATATGCCGAGACACATATTTGCATAATAGTGCGTAAACAACAGACATATGGCCGACGCTATCTCATTAAAGCATTTCTAATTTCGCTGTTTGTGTGGCTCGAAGCTTTATCATTTTGTAGGCAGCTTCGACAGTTTTATGCGTTGCGCGGTCACAAAGGAAATCATAACGCAAACAAAAGTCGTGTCCGTTGAAAAAATACAGTCTCTCAATGCTGCAAGCGATCCCTCGTGTGTCCTTGCTGACTTTTACGAAGCCCTTTCACTTTTGCCACACACTTGTCACTTGACTATTCACAGTTCCGCAGAGACCACGTCAGATGTGGTGGCAAAAGCGACATTTTTTTAATCAACATTTTCATGGCTTTTATATCGACCTAACCTATATTATCATTCCAATGAACTTTTTTTTAACCGTAACGTCCGCCATCTAGGTAGGGATGCCAGATGTTCGGTTTTAGCCGGACAATCTGGTTTTTTTTATGCTTGTCCGGTCACAAAATTCGTGGTAAACCGGACACAAAGTACATTTAACTATTAAGAAATTTTTAAAAATACAACTTGTCCGGTTTTTTCTTTGAACACATCTGGCATCCCTATTTCCGATATATGGTGTATGAAATATCCACTCCTCTAATTCACATGACCTTTTCGTCGTATTTTTTCCCGCATCTTTATTTTCGCGAATGTACAGTTAAGTGTTGGGATATACAGAGACGGTAAGCTCGTTTTGTGACTCAGATTGGCTAACGTTCTATTTATAGCCATGGCGGATTTCTCGGCTTCAGGTTGATAAAAGGTACACGTTCGTTTGACTGCTATATATACGTAAGCGAGTACGTGGCCGTTGCTCACACTTACATGTATATTTATAAGATAAAGCTGCGCCGGTGGGTCAGGTTGTGTGTTGTGTGGATGATGCTCTACGCTGGCCGGTTTTCGTTTGCATAATGATTGCGAGCAAAGCCCCCTCGAGTGAAACTCATTTTTCGTCGAAAACTGAAAAAACATCAGATAAGGGACCAGAGCTGTTGATTGCTCCGTCACAAATCGTCGCATTATGCAAATACGACGTAAACACTGGAACGTTTTCGTAGACAATGTGTTTGCCTCACAATGAATCAATTTTCTCCGAAACGAATATGGAAGTGACCTCCTGCCCTTGAGCTATCGCATTTTCGAGACTGCACGCGGTGACTACGATTAGCGAATGAACTTCCTCCGTCGAACTCGTATAACCGTGTCGAAAACTGCGAAAACAGCTGAACGCTTTCGTGACTCCGCCATCTTTTGGGCTTATATCCCGTGTAGATATCGGAGTCAAGTGAAAGTCCCTAGATTATAGAAGACTCTGGTAAGGGGTTAGGTACACCCTGGGATAAACTCGCAATATAACTGGCTGAGGACTAGGTCCTGATCCCCCGTTCTATTTCTGAGCAAGTGATCGTATACGGGCCAGGGAATAAGCGGTAAATTATCAGGAGAGTTGTAAGATTAGTCTGAGTAGATCGGGGAATAAGAAGAAACAAATAAGGAAATTGTAAATGAGCTGTTTCAGCGTTTTTTAAATCCTTGAAGGAGTCACATCTGGTGGCGCCCCATTATATCCTCTATTGTACTGATGCTGAAATTTCGTTGGGATGCAACGAAAATATATATTTTTTTACATTATACAAATTTTATTTGTCAGATTTGGCCTACCAAAATTGCGCAAATATTTTTTAGAATGATTACTCCGTAATATCCAATCAATCTGCAACCTGTCTTTTTTTATGATGATAAAAATAAGCCATTGATAACAAAAAAGAGATTCTCGTTACTAGAACGAATTTAGGAGAGGCGTTTAAACAATGACTTTTTTAAATCACTCCACACCTTCCTCTAACTGGGACCTTCTCGAAGTATTAACAGAAAGATTATGTATTAACAAAAATTAAAATTTTGCTTTTTTCCAATAAAGTGTATTTCAGTATTATTTCGGTATTTGAGAAATCGCAGAACATATTTTGAAGTAGCGAGTCATGAACCTTGTCGAATGATGAAATTGTCGCCGTTCTACGTCATATTTCCGGTTATGTTTGCCCACGTAAAACCATGCCTGCCGCGTTGCTGTATATCGATTTGCTTTACATTGTGTCACACCTTATACGTGCCCGCGCGCGTGTTTTTATATACGAAACTGAATATCTAGCAACGATTACGCGTTTAATCCTTTTTTCATCGTCGAGACGCTTGAATTGAGCAGTCGTCACGCCGGCGCTCCTTTCCAAATTAGAAACAATCGGAGCGTGCATTAAGTCGTAAGTAATGAATCTTCAAACCCCCTTGAAGTTAAGAAATGAGAGGACTACTTGAAAACGGGCGACCACCGGGCAATCTTCAATATATCCAAGAAAAACTGTCGAGCAAAGAAAATTGTCAAAAGGCGTTTTTTTCCAAACAATATCTTAGTCTTAAAATTATCGGAAATTATATATTATGGATTCGTTATAAGCTCTATTCTACTACTGTGCGTTTGGGTTTCTTTTTACGTTTGTAAAAGACCATATTCTGAAATTATCGCATTTAATTACGAAATCCTTTTGAAACTTTTCGTGTGATCGCTTAATATCTTTCTGAAAGTAAAAATTGAAAAATATCTAAACATTATAAACGTATGAATTCAATACAGTCGCTTATGAGAAAAGAGGTTCGTCAGACGTTAGTGTGTGCAAAAAGAATCCATCTAAATCGCCGCAAGTTTGGAAAATATTATCATCAAGAATTAGCATCCAGCTATTGATAAGGCATTACATAAATACACAGCGCCTCGCGTTTAGTACTAATTTTTAAAAATAGTAAATTAATCAGCAGTCATTGGGAAACTCAATATAGGTACATTGAGTTTTTGGCTAGTTACTGATAATACTAAAATAATCCGAACGTAAAAATAAAATGTTTAAATTGAGTTTTTTTTTTATGTTGGAACAGACGTACATTCACTGAAAAAACCTCAGTCACGCACACGCCAATATTTTCAAATTCGACTTTAATGATAATTACAAGTGAAAATATAAAATCTCTAAGATTTTATTTATTAATAAATTAGTTATTCGTAAGGCTAAATGATCTAGACATGATCAAGACCTACGAATTCACGATTGCCTCATTTCGAACTAACCTTTTGCCCGAGGGTCCACCCAGTACTACCTCAATCATAGAACAAAGCCTTAGAATAATCAGCTGACATATCGTTACAAAACCAACTTCGTCGTAATGCCAGATACGTCATCCATTAAAAATCCATAGTCATACTTTGCACACTATTCTACACCAGACGCGAACTGACACGATTACGTAACAATTCGAGAATCAAATCTGTTCTTCAAGGTTCATCGAGGGTTTCAGTCACGTTAAGAGTATGTTTGGTATTCTTTGGCTGAACTCATCTATTTTCTCAATTTTTTCCCAAAAAAATCATTTCAAAAGCTCATCGATAATTCTTAGTTTAATTTTGAAATCAAAGATTCGAAAGAGTACAAAATATATATTTCCGATACTGGAAATAAAGAAACACAAATATGAGAAGCGAAATTTCGTTGCGTTGCAGCGATGCGAATCTCAAGGTCTTAATTTATCAACATCTCGTAATTTTCTCGATTACATCGTTAAGTAATCAGGTCTCAAAAAGTCAAATGATATCGTTCCGAGTATATGTTTGCTCAGAGCTCCGTACGGTCGGACTAATAACATAAATGGAGTCGCTTTTAAAACCGTCGTGTATAATTTACGCACGCGTGTAAGTTTAATTACGCGTCATGTGTCGGTATCGGAATAATTCAACGCAGGCATGGCGATCGGTGTGATGACCTTAACCCTGTAACGAGCGCCGGACACGTGCTTTCAGTTATCGGACTCGATTGCGAGGACATCGGGGTCCCTTTCTTCGCTTTCCTACAAACGAGTCACGTGCGCGTTCGATACGTTCGTTTTGTTTTGTTTTCTCTTTTTTTCGTTTCCATCAAAGCGTGCGTTTACATCTCATGCATTTCCGTCCCGCTAAACGTGCATCATCCTCGGCCGACGAACGTTTACGCGCACGTGTCCTCTTCAACTTTTAGCCGATATGTGAGTTTAAAATTACCACAAAGCAGAAAGAATCGTAAACAAAACTGGGGCATGCAAAATGTGATTCAGAAAATTGGCTTATATCGTGATTGAATAATATGAACATAATAATAGTTATTATTTCATATAGTTTATAATAATATGATTTTTTATTATGTAGGTACTATTTATGATTATTGTTACTGTTATAGCTACGGATATTATTATATTAACCCATTTGCACCCAAGCCGCGGAATAATCCGCGATTTTCAACTGAATAATCCGCGCTTGGATGCAAATGGATTATTGTTATTATTATTATTATTATTATTACCATACATGATATAATAATCGAATAATATTTTTTCTATTCGTGTTGAAAGATTTTGTTTGTGGAAATTTGTTGCATCGTGAACTAATTAATTGATTACGAATGAAGACTCTAGGGGAAAATGCGTAATATATTTGATAATGCAATAAAACAATATTATAGCAAAATTATTAATATATTAATTGTTATTACGTTGAGTTGTGATCCCATCAATATATTTCTAATATATTATTATGCTTTCAATTAAATTACATTATTCATTGTTATCGTCGAAATCGTTATAGTCGAAAAACATTTCGTCAAATTTAGTAGTGTCTAATGGTCAATCACCGGCTGCTATGAAGCTATTTGCAGCTTTCTCTATATTACTGATGCGATTAAAAGCTTTAGTAAAAATTTCCACAACTTCAAACTGTGTAATTTTACGTCTATTTGCAGCCATGCACAAGTCGCATTCTTTATTATACGCAGTCTTGAGTGGTCCAAAATATGTTAAATGCAGAGGCTGCATACGATGCGATGTGTGTGGTGGAAGGGATAACAAGACTATTCCATTTTGGCGACAAAGCAGATAGCAAGCAAGACTTACGTGGCTCTCGTGATTGTCTGAAACGAGTAGAATAGGTTCTTCAACAGTTGGTTTCGCAAATGAGATAAAATGATGTAACCAATCTATGAATAGGTTTTCGTTGATCCAACCCGAATCACTAACTGTCGCTACCATATCAGCGTTGTCTTCACGCAGCAGTAGAGCATTCATTCGCTTTCTCCTGAAAATAAAAAGTGGCGGGACGTACTTCCCCGAAGCACTGAATGCGCAAGCAGTGTTGCCACCTTAGCCCTTTTCGGGCAGAATCTAGCCCATTTTTGGAGGTTCAACCCTTTTTCAGCGCTTCAGCCCCAAAAGGGTGATCTAGCCCAATTTTCGAGATTTGACCGTTTTCTGGGGGTGGAGCTTGATTTTGTGATTTTTGGCTGTTTCACCATGCCGAGGAATTTTTTATTCTTTTGTACCTGTATCTGCTTCGTGCATTCTAATTGGCCAATGAAGTTATCGCCAGCCAATCAGACTGCTCG
>JAPYZJ010001989.1:0-43296 GCA_030522765.1 Ophioninae sp. B BG-2022a
CAAGTTGCCGTCGACCAAGTTGCCGTCGACCAAGTTGCCGTCGACCAAGTTGCCGTCGACCAAGTTGCCGTCGACCAAGTTGCCGTCGACCAAGTTGCCACTGACCAAGTTGCCACTGACCAAGTTGCCACTGACCAAGTTGCCACTAACCGAGTCACCGTCGATCAAGTTGCCACCGACCGAGTCACCGTCGACCAAGTTTCCGCCGACCGAGTCGCTATCGACCAACAGGCCTTACAGTCGGCCCACCCATAAAATTACGATAAAATTACGAAAAGCAACTTCATTGGAGCAACATCCGTTTTTTCAAGTCGATTTACGAAACGAATCGTCGGGCGAATTTTCAGACTGGAATATATGAACTGCACAAATGACACTGGCTCATAAAAGTAGTGATCTATCGCGATGACGAAACGTTGCCAAAGTGCCACCACGTGATCGGTATGGCTCGCTCGTGTTTGTAAATTGAGAGCTCGTTCGGCAACCGAAAATTGCAATTCTCTCATAATGAACAATTGGCCGGTAAAGACTTATTCAAAGAGAAGGTCTGCGGCGAAGCCCCAACGGATCTTGTCTAGGATTCGATCCTGTGTGCAACACAAGACGGTGAACGAGTTTGCGATCCGGTCAGCAGCATGACAGATCTCTCTCCTCTCTCCCTCTCTCTCTCTCCCTTTCTCTCTCTTTCTCCCTGCCGCGACAGAGAGAAGGAGCAAAAGTTACAGAGCAATCGGTGCAAGAGTTCCCCTTTCTATGTGGGTGGAGTCGCGTTTACTCGAGGCTGTCAGGGCCAACGCGTTTGCCGGTGTTAAACTCTCGACTGTATCACGGCGTGGCTACGTCCTCTTTGAAGTTTGCTGCTGTTGCTGACTCGAGGACTCTGCAACTCGCCGTTTCTCGGTTCGATCTATCACCCGCATACAGGGTGGCGATTCTCTGTTCGTCATTTGTTTTTTTTCTTTTACATTTTCGAATATATATTTTTAATTATTTTTTTATATTTTTTAAAAGTCGTTTGTGGGTGATCTCAAAAATAGTATCATGAGTTTTTTATATTTTTGAAAAATATTATCTTCAATGATTTTACAAATGGCCAAGTGATATTTTAATATTTTTGAAAAATGTAATTTTCAATGATTTTTTAAATAGTCATGAGATTTTTCAATATTCTTGGAAAATATTAATTTCAATGATTGCCGATCAACAAATTCGCAGAATTTGTTCACTCTCCGAAAAATGCCTTGTATTTTCCCAAAAGGTAATATTTGCCCAAAAAGACAGGATCTTTCGGGAAGAAAATCAAAATTGGATTTGCAAATATAAAAATTATTTCCATGCGAAAAAAAATCGTTCGGTCAAAAATAAAACCTTGACTTAAAAAATAGAAAATCATATTTGTTTCGATTGCAAAATTTTGTCGTACTCGAAAAAAAAGAATATAGCTACTCTGTTGTTGTCACCGTGTATATAAACGTATATATTGCTCTTGATACCAATCTACATATATATATATATGAATATATGTATATATATACGGAGTTTGACCAAAAAATGTATACCCACTGTTCTATACGCTCTATTAGCGGAAAACGAAAGTGCGAGATCAGCGACAGCACAGAGCCAAGCAAGGCGGAACGGCGGACGTCGTGACGTCGTCACAATTCTTCGTCCTTTCTATCTCGAGCGCGACTCCGATGTAATCATTCATTCCCGGTTACACGGAGCGCAACAACGCCAGCGGAGGAAACCCCGGAATGCTTTGAAACGGAATAATGTGGTAACTTTGGGAAGTGGATTGCGTGAATTTTCGAGTACCGGCATTACGTGGGTGTTCGATCATTCATTTTATTAACTTATTCCAGGCGTAGATTTCAATTTTTTCGGTTTAGTATAATCAAATCCTCGACTGTTTTCAGTTGCCGAACTATACCCTGGGATCAGAATTCCATCCTGATAATATTCGGATTTTTAGGAGGGCACGGGGTAACTGCCCATAACTCGCATTGATTCAAACCAAAGCTTACGGGACTTGAACCTGAGATAATAGTAACCCTCACGAGGAAAATGACGCATCGCAGCTCTTCCTAGCACTATTTGGGGTAACACGAGGGCATGGGGTAACTGCCCATAACTCGCGTTGTTTCAAACCGAATTCTTCAGGACTTGAACCCAAGCCAATTACTGGACCTTACAGTTTCATAAAAGGACAACGAAACTCGGTATCTGCACGCAACACATTATGGACCATTGGCCCGATTATGCAATCGTCAAAATTAGACCGGGGCGTGCCAGATTATCAATTTTGTGATCAAGCTTTGCGAAACGGAGAGCCCAGCTGTTTTCGGAGGATGAAAACAAGGGCCACACCGGGTGGCGAGACAATTAATAACTTAAGTGTATTAGCGAATCATCGTTCAAACTGGGAGAGTCACGATATGGACTTTTAATGAGCAGTCTGAACTGGCGCAATGCGTGCGGCCTGTCCAGCTCTCTTTATCTCTATCTCTCTCTTTCTCTCTCATAATTTTGAGTGAGCATCATCTTCCATCGAGAATCAAAAAAGATTTATGAAACTCCACGTGAAATCGATGCCTGTAACAGCCTTCATTAATAACGAGAAACTTTCGATACAGGCAAACGATTCTTCATCGATGAATCTTCGTTGTCTCATAGAGACCCTAGTTTTGCCTCGAAAAAACCAAAAAATTTCCAACCAAGTTTTTCACACGAGTGGAAGCAGCCTGAAAACCTAATGCGTCATTCATCGATATCAGCGAGTCGTTTCTCAGCGTGCAACCGTCCCAATCATCCTTATCGAATTTACCATTTATTAGGAGCCGATCGAATGAACGCCTAAAGAATCAGGCGTTTAAAGTCCACTTTCGAAGTCAAGTTCATCGATCAATGCTTCGTCTTTGGAGGCAGCTCAAATTGAAGAGGAAGCCCTCATATAAACGAATTACAGATCAATAAGATTTATTCATTTATTCATTCATTTATTTATTTCTATAATTTTTAATTTATTAAATAATTTAATTTTTTCCAAGGTCCCAAAGTGGAAGCTAAAATAAAAGCTGGTAAAAAGAAGTTACCAGGAGTCACAGAGAAGGAAAGAGAGGACTGGGAGCACTCGGAGCTTCACAAGTAGCAATAGACCTCGCGCACGTGGTATTCCAGACATGGTTGACCCCTTCATGTATCCTGAAACGCCCGCGAGGTCAACGATGTCAAGTCGTGGGCTTTGCCACGAGTCTCGCCGCCACTGACCCCTTCCCCCTCCCTTCCAACTCACCACTGCCCCCTCCCCCTCACCCTCTTCATCTTCAGCCAGGTTAAAAAGCAGGGAAAAGTACAATACAGGTAACTGATAGATGAACACTTAGAGTTTGGCTCCAGCGATACTTCGAAATAAGCAAAGCTGCACTCAGCCTGTACTTGGAGCGGTGACCGGTTGGGTCCGTTGACAGATGGAAAATTGACCAGTCAACGAAGAGCCGAATCTTTTGAAACTTTGGTTTCGTTTGGAGACCAAACAATGCAAAAAAATTCGGGGTTCATCTATTCTGGCATGGGTTTTTCACAGCTGCCCCGCGCCCTCGTGCACGTGACAGCTTTTAATTTCCTTAAAAAAATGTTTTTGGCGATTCGAAGTAACTAATATTTAATACTCTTTAAAAAAAAATGTTTTTAAAAACATTTTGTAAATATTTAAGTATTAAGTATTCAAAGTAAATCCTAAAATTTGTTTAATATTTATATGTAGGTATATTTATATGCGTACGATTGAAAAAATTGAAAGAGATTTTTCTCGAGGGTTTTGATTTATTCGTTTAATAAAAATGGTAACCAACCATTTTCTGTTGTTGTGTCTCTTCTAATAGTTGCTGTATTGCTTCTAATAGTTTTTAAGACAAAATATTTAAAAAAATGAAAGAATCTAAAAAAATCAGGAATCAATAATATTTCATTAAAACGTTCAACGTTAAGTATTGTATTGAATGTTTGGGTTATGAATCTAAATGTTAAATGAATATGTATCTGTTGATCTAGTAATTTAAATTAAATTGCATTGAATTGGATTAAACTAAATAAAATGAAATTCAAATAAATTGAACAAAATTTAATAATTAAGTAATCTAAATAGTTATGAAAATATTTTATTACAATACCAACATTAAAAACCAATATATACCAATAGCCACATTAAAAAACAAAGTTATATGCATCGTCACGCCCAGTAAATTCGAGATCGGCTCTCTCCCTCGCTCTCTAAATTTCGTTTCTACTCCCTCAAAAGAGATAAGGAGAGAGAGCGGACGTGAGATTCACCGGGCGTGACGACCGGCGATGTCAAAGCTGCTCAAATTCTTGGCCGGTCCAGCGGCGAGCTCCGACACACTCGTGGCGAAACTACACGCTCGCACCACACGATCGATTTATTGCATCGTTACCTTGGCGCGAACGATTACGTTACGACACCGCGAGAGAAATCACGCTCACAATACACGTACGCGCCAACGGCACTCGAGGCTCGTACTTCGGGTAACCGCCTTTTTTTCACCTCTTTTTGTGGGAGCTACTATTCTTTTTTTTTTCTCCGCTCGTAATTACTTTCTTGACGTACGGTGGCTGTGTGCGTGCGTTAAGGAGAACGTATTGTTGCACCAAAACAAAATCGATCACCCGATCACCCTGGTTACGATTCGACGTTTTTTTTAGTGTCGTGGAATGTTTTATCGCCTTTTTTTCTTTTTTTTTTTGCTCGCTTCTGCAATCCTGAAAAATTTTGAAAAATCTTCGGGCAGTATCTAAGAATTTTTAAAAAATTTGTATTTTTTTTTAATTTGTATTTTTTCAATTTTAATATTTAAGATTTTGAAACGAGAATTTGAAAAATATTTGCACGGAAGTGATCAAAGATTGAAAAATATTGAAAGCCAAAGAAAATGTTCGCAAAATTCTGTTAATTAAACATTTTTTTTAAGTTTTATTTTGTTGTTTCAAATTTTGAAATGAAAATTGCAGAAATTTTGAATCGTTAAGACACGAGGTTGAAAAAGTTCAGAAGCAGCAAAAATTTTTTGCAGTATTTTATCAATTTTGTTTTTTTTTATCGAGTATTCAAAATTTTGAAACTAGGATCAAGAAGCAATGAAAAAAATGAATAATTTTGTTGCATTGAACGCTCTTGCAGGCAATTGATTTTTTTCGCAATAAATTTAAATTTTGTTTCAACAGTCCGTCATATTTTTGTTTGTGAAACAACTTGCTTGACACGATTTAGCTGTAGTTGATCCAAAAGTTCGTTCACTCGGCCACTTACTGTATTTTATCTATTGTTGTTTTTTTTTCAATAAAAGTTTACTGGAATTCAATGAACGGGGAATAACATATCTTCAATCAAGCCCAAAAGAGCAATTAACCGAATGTGCAAAATTTCATGACAAACGGTCATGTTTGGGTTTGTTTGGGTCTGTGAGGTCGCGGGTGTCATTTTGCATAAGTAGAGGCCGAGTATACAGTTGTCCAGGTAACTGCGAGACTGGTCCAACTCTAACGGGTCTGATAACGCGAAGGTGAAAAGAGAAATCCTCGAGTGATACCTTTCCTCTTTCTCACCTTTATCCCCAGTCTGACCGTGCTGTGTGGACCGCGTCGCGTGACTCTTATCGATAAGAAGGAAGCTGGCGCGAGAAAGGATGCACGGCGCCGATCTCCGTGCAAGAAGGTGTTGCCCCTACATCCTTTCCTCACCGTGAACTATCCCGTACAAGAAATACGTGCACGCTCCGTTTCTAGGTACACACGTGACCAAGATGGAAGACGTGCTGTTGCGATTTTCACGTTTCTTCCACGGGAGACCTGCTTATCCGTTTAATGTGTTCATCAGTGGTAAGAGTATCAGTGATAGTAGCCATCGAAATTTTTCCCGGTTTCCTGGTGCCTTCCTGAACAAAGATATTCGCACTTTCCCTATGCCCTCCTGGTTCACATTTTTTCCATTTTTTTAAATTTTTTGATCGAAATTGTTTGTAGCATCTCTGTAGCTTCCTAAAAGCAGTTTGTGGCAATTTCTGTGTCTCCTTAAATGGAGTTTCCCGCAGTTTCCCCGTGCCCTCTTGAACATTTTTCAGCTCTTCTGGAAAAAAATTTCGCAGTTCCCTTGTGCCTTCCTGAACGAAATCTTTTTGCAGTTTCTCCGTGCCCTCTTGATCAATTTTTAAAAAAATGTCTTGTATTTTCTGGAACGAAATTTTTCACTATTTTCTTGTAGCCTCAACGATATTTTCCTTAGTTTTCCTGGGCCTTTTCAAACGAAATAATTCGCAATTTCCCTGTTCCCTTCTGAAAATAGTCTTTAACACCTAAAAAGGAGTTGGAAGGAATATCGGGAATCATTGTTATCAAAATGAGCTCATAATCGATCTGGTAATTTCTCCGGCCGTTTCTTTACCTCCTATTGCGAGCCTCCCTCGCCTCGTTCGAGGAAGAACCTTGCCTGGGTAATTGCCCGTAACGAGCCGACATAAAGTACGTTTTGCAAATAATATTCCGGGTTGAAGTCATACGAGCTGTGCATACCCAGTCATATTTATTATCAGCGTAACCAGCGCTGATAATGAATGTGTTGGGGAAAGCACCGCATAGCAGGAAGCATTTCTTTTCTCAGTTTTGATTAAGAATTATTCTACTGCATTTCCAGCCAGCTTTAGCTCCCCATATTTCCCTTTCTTATCTGCCGTATCTGTTCTATAAGTCCCTTCCACACCAAAACTGATTTGCCTGACAAGAAACATTATTTTCGACTTAAAAGCTTTTTTATTTGTTTTGTGGGATGAAACCACGTCATGAAGAAAAGCAGTTTAAGGGTTGATTCTCCAGTTCGACCCTTAAGGGGATAAAAATAGAAAACTGAGGGATTAACCGCCCCAAATTGTGATTTGAATTTTCTCGGGTTTGGGTTAGTTGAAGTTTTGCCTTTGATTGGGTTTGGATTGTCTTAGGTTTAGATTTGGATTTGTTTGAGTTTGAACTCTTTGGGGTTTCTTTGAGTTTGTTTGTTTGGGTTTGCTTTGGTTCGCATTTCTTTAAATTTGGATTTGTTTGAGATTGCATTTGTTAGGTTTGAATTTGGTTATTTTTAATTTGAATTTGTCTGAATTTGTTTGGGTTCGAATTTGTTAGGGTTTGAATTTGGATGTGTTTGATTTTTGATTTGTTTGGGGTTGGCTTCGTTCGAGTTGGAATTTGTTTGGGTTTGGCTTCGTTCGAGTTAGAATTTATTTGGGTTTGGCTTCATTCGAGTTAGAATTTGTTTGGGTTTGTATCTTGACGCGTTTGATTTTGGATTTGCTTGGATTTGACTCTGTTCGAATTCGAATTTGTTTGGGTTTTTATTTTCATTTGGATTTCCATTTCTCTGTGTTTCGATTCGTTTGGGTTTGTATTTATCTGAAATCGAATTTGTTTGGTTTTGAATTAATCTGCCTTTGTGTCTGCTCGAATTTGGATTCGTTTAATTTTAGATTCATCAGAGTTTTCAGGGACATCCACAGATAGATAAGGTTTCAATTCCAAATAGTGAAAAAACAATAAAAAAAAAATTGTTGATATTTTGTGATATTGGACCGGTCATCACCGGTCCAATATTATTTTTCGAAAAAACCCCCATAATTCTACCAACACTCCCACCGAAATCGATCATCGCCCCGTGGCACGAATACCGCAAATATCTCGCGTGTTTCTTCCGCGTGTCGATCGTAGCCCCGCGAGGCCGCGCGCGATAATTAATGAAAAATTTCCCATTGACGGAGACTCAGGAATTTCTCTCCCGTACATCCAAAGCGAAGGAGTCGACCGCTGAGGTTCCTATTACCCGGTTACGCGCCGGAGTCATCCTCCCATGGCGCGCATCGCACCGCTCGATGCAGTTACGCGAAATGCATATTTCCTTTCGTCTGCTAGATAAACTTTGGTGATAGAACCTCCCCCCCCCCCCTTCGCTATCTCTCTCTATACCGCCCTCCCTCCCACTCTTTCTTCCTCTGTCTCCTGCTCTCTCTCTCTCTCTCTCTCTCTCTTTCTCTCTCTCTCTCCCTCTCTTTCTTATAATAAGTATGTACGGTAGAAAGAGTATACGAGTTCAAGGCGTACGTGAGAATCGGGACGATCCGGCGGGACGACGAGAGATAGGCTCTCGCGGCCCCTAATGCAGTTGCAGTTGCATCGCACGTATATGCTGTATATATATATATATATATATATATATGTTTACATAAGTATGTATGTATGTATCGGTATATTGAACTATATATATATATAGTTCAATATACTGTGGCGCGAAGACGTGCAGCAGGCCAGGCCCTCCCTAGACGCGTGTGCATATACAAGGTGACCCTTTTATAACGTGGCCGTGTTTTTTTCAAATCCTTTTTTTTTGTTCTTGATCAATGATTTTGGGACTGCAAAAAATGTGATTCTCAATGGTTTTGAAAGCCCTCTTTGAAAAAAAAAATGTGATTCTAAATGGTTTTGAAATCCCTCTTTGAAAAATAAATGTGATTCTAAATGGTTTTAAAAGCCGTCTTTGGAAACAAAATACGTGTGCCAGGTTTTTGTTGTGAATATTGTGTACCAGCGAAAATAATGAAAAATTAGTAATTGCAATAAAAAAACGAGAAGTCTAGGTGTAGAGTACATGAGTACAGTATTTGAAGAAATTGGAGTCGGGTAAAGAATGTTTTGTAAAGTGCTAATTTTTAAAAATTATTTAGACACTGCTATTTATGGCATCTTGGGTATCCATTTGAACCTCTCTTTTTCGGTCACCCTGTATAGGTGTGATACGCGAACCAATCGCTTCTTCACCGCTAACGCTCTCAGCGAGAGTCCCGATCGTTTATGCACATCGACGTACATACATGCATTACGATATTATTAGAGATATACGTCTGAGTCTCTCCCACGTGATACCCCTCGAGATAAAGGGCGAAAATTACCGACAAAATTCAATTAGTAACGTAAAGCTTCAAACGTTACAAATTTTCGTACATAATTGGAAATATAATTGAAATTTTGAAAATTGATCTGCATTACTTTTCAAATTTCTCTTTTTTCTGGTCCAAAAAAATTAATCCTTCATACTCAGCAAAAAAAAATTTAAAATTGTCAAAGAAATTCCACTAATGAAAATCATTATTCAAAATATCAAAATTAAATTCGTGAATGATCAAAATTATTTTTCAACCTCTATTATCCATTGACAATAATTTTTCAAATTTCAGAACGTCTCTCACCTCGCGTAAAAAAATGGATTCCCCACACTCGAAAAAATTCTTTAAAAAATGTTTAAAACATCCCAACATGAAAAATCGTTACCCATAATTAAAAAAAAAAATTCAAAAGAATAATTCCTTCACATACCAAAAAATTAATTCACACTTTTGAAAAAACATCCAATCATTGAAAGTCGTTATCCAAAATACCAAAAAATTATTCCCTGACGCTCCAAAAAATGCGTACAAAATTACCAAAAACATCCGATCACTAAAAATCATAATCCAAAAATTCCAACCAGAATTCCAGCACTATCCCGAGTATTTTGGGAGTCTTTAGAACCGATCCACGATTTCAGAAACACCTCTTACACTTTGATAGTTTCGGTGATGATTCTCCCATACTCCGGTTTCATTTATCACTCGATCGTGACAGGATGACGGTTTTTTCTTTTTTCAGAGATACGATTGTGACTCCTCCTCAGAGTTTGGGGGGGGGGGGGACTAGTGTTGAATAAGAGGGACGTGTGTGAGCGAGACAGCCGTTTGAATTGCTAAACGGTTTTCCATAATTCGCCGGCGGGTTCCCACAAAACAGTTGTTTCGTTGCAACAGAGACTCGCGAGACTACTCGAGATACGTTCTAATAATAATAGCGAGGATTATCGACATCAGCGAGGGCGCGGCGGAAGAGGACTACTTTTTCCCCATTACGGAGCTCATCCAGGAATTGACGGGGTTTCGTACGGTGAGAATATGCACGGTTTGAATCTCGCGTGTAAACCGTGGCCTGTTGGGTCCCCGGTGGCGTTGTATCACCAGTATACAGTTATAGAGAAACGAGGGGAGGCGTGCGAGTCGATCTAGACTTGGACTCTTCGAATCCGATGAAGCCAATGCATACTGATCAGGAGTAGTTATCATTCCCCATGCGTATAGGGGAAAAAAGTTTGGGTTTGTTTGGGTTTAGTCTTGGACTCTTTTACTTATAGGGAATAGTTATAATTCAATATGCGTATGGGAAAAAAATGTTTGAGTTTGTTTGGGTTGGTTTTTTTACCTTGTTTGGGTTGGTTTTTTTACCTTGTTTGGGTTTTTTTGGGTTTGGACTTGGACTGTTCGAATCCGATGCAGCCAATGCATACTGATCGGGAGTAGTTATAACCGTCCATATGCGTATGGGGGAAAAATGTTTGAGTTTTGGGTTGGTTGGTTTTTTTACCTTTTTGGGGTTTGTTTGGGTTTAGACTTGGACTCTTCGAATCCGATGTCACCACTGTATACTTATAGGGAATAATCATAATTCCCCATGTGTATGGGGGAAAAATGTTTGTGTTTGGGTTGGTTGGTTTTTTTACCTTGTTTGGGTTTATTTGGGTTTAGACTTGGACTTTTCGAATTCGATGCAGCCAATGCATACTTATACGGAATAGTTATGTGCATGGGGGAAAAAAGAAATAAATAAAATTAATTAAAACAAAAAAAATCCGATCCCCCAAAGTAGAATCCTGCCGGATTGGATGTTCGCCAGCGTATTTTTAGTCGTTTTTCCACATCGGCAAAGAATCATGGAGGCTTACGTTTCAAAATGGAAAAGAACGGGAAGTTAGCAATATGGCGTATGGCTGAACAATGCGCGGTCGTTAACAGGAGCAATAAAGAAGGCGAGAGTTGGGCCCACGGGAGACCGGTCACTTTAGCTTGGCTGAGAGACGCGATAAACAAGAACCGGAACATTGACGTGTACCACTGTGCTCGCGGGAATACCATTTTGCACTGTTTTGCACGCGCGCGTCCAATCGCGATTGTACATGGAGGTCAAGCTGTAATGCACTTTTGCAGAGACATCTTTTCGGACGAAACTGCCGCTTTTGCAATCATTTTTCATTTTTAAGATTCCATTGCGATTTATGTTTTTGCTCAAGGGTTTTTTATCGGACCGGATTTTTTATTATGGTAATCCGAGTGATTCCTGATGGATAATGGATTCCGGATGGAATTCCTACATATTTATGAATTCCTGATGGAATTCCTGCTTATTTATCGACTCCTGATGGAATTTCTGATGATTAAAGAATTCCTAATTATTTATGGATTCCTGATGGAATTCCCGATGGAATTCCTAATGATTTATGGATTCCTGTTGGAATTCCTAATGATTTATGGATTCCTGTTGGAATTCCTAATGATTTATGGATTCCTGATGGAATTCCTGATGATTCCTATATTCTTGATGAAATTCTCGATGTTTCCTATATTTCTGATAGAAATTCTGATGATTCCTGGATTCCTGATGGAATTCCTGATAATTCGTATATTCCTACTGTAAGTCCTGATGATATCTGAATTCTAGATGCAATTCCTGACGATTCCTGCATTCTTGATGGAACTCCTAATGATTTCAGAATTCTTGATGCAATTACCGATGATTCCTGAATTCCTGATGAAACTCCTGATGATTCCTGGATTCCTGAGGGAATTCCTGATGTTTCCAAGATGCCTGATGAAACCCCCGACGTTACCTGGATTTCTGTTGATATCGGCCGGTTATAGACGTTGAAAACTATAAACTTCGAAAAATAAGAAGCACCCCAGTGATCAGTTGCGTATGCACGTGTGCAAACGTGGGCGTATTCACGCTGACCTGCATCACCTCGTATTCATTGAAATTCTTTTTCGACAATTCCTAGAGAGGGATATATTTCGGGCGAAATCCGGCAGGCATTCATCACACTTATGATTTACAATTTCACTCGGCAGTAAACTACGACACCTTTACCACACAATGTCGTACCTGGTATACATGGATGGACCTGCGGGGATTCTCGGCTGACTGCTGCAGTAGTTGATACTATTGTGTCCATGGGCTGAGCAAGTGCGTGGGCGTTTAACACTACTATTTCTCCCTCTCTCTTTCTTTCTCTCTCCCTCCTTCCCGCTCTCTCTCTCTTCTTCCTTGCTTCCTTTCACACAACTCTTTCGTTATCTTCTTTTCTCTATACCTCTCTTGATTTCTTCCTCTTCCTCCTTTATTTTATTTTCGATTTGGTTTTTATTTGAATTTTATTTTATTTTCAATTTAATTTTCAGTTGATATTTATTTTATTATCAATTCGATTTTCTTTTGATTTTTATTCCATTTTCAATTTGATTTTCATTTGATTATTATTTTATTACGTTTGATTTTTATTTTATTTTTAATTTTATTTTCATTCCAGCTTAATTTTTAAAAAATTTATTATTATTTAATTATTATTCAACTACACATTGCGTCTTTACAATTATTCCAAACATCATTGCCACCTAATTATAATTGATTTTCCAAAATGCAGCCAATCCTCGACTCTCAAGTCCCAATCGTGAACGAGAAGTAAAAAAATGGTATTTTCATAATTGTTTCGGAAATTCTGGTAGGGATATTTTTGAGTTTGGGAAAAAAGGCACGAAGCGAAACGCCGAGGGCATTGTGAGCCTCGTTATCGTTCTCGCGTGCGAATCCGCTCGTCTAATACACATAGACGTGTGGGACTTATTATCAATGCAAGGTACAACTGGTAATAGTTAATAGGGCAAGAACGGTAGGTGGTATACATGCGTGCCAGGGGGCAACCTACGTTCCACCCGAGTGAACCTCGACGCCCCCGATATATCTTAAAAACTGGAATTACGCAATTCCGAGACCTCCCTCCCAAACTTACCATCGTAGACCCGCGCTCGGCTTAATTGCCCCCCTCGTTTTCTCTCGCTCCATCTTTCTTTTTGTCTCTTTTAACCGTTCCTCGGTGTACCGGGAGATCGTGCAGAAATTCAGGTCGAAGCGAACAGTTACTACCCCTGGCCTGCCTCGCCTGTGTTTCGTATCGGAAACTGGCCACTCTTCGCCTCTCTCTCTCTCTTTCTCTCTCGCCCTTTCTTTCTCTCAAAGCGTTTTCTAAATTAAATTTTAGTTTATTTTATATTATTTTATTTCTTTTTTTTTCTTTATAATATAAAATTAAATTTTATTAACATTTGTATTTTATTTAATATACAAAAATTATTATCAAATTTTTAAGTATGTGATAAGGGATGAATTGGTGAAGAAACTGAATTTGTGAACGTGTAGGACTTGGCCTAGAATTGCTTCCCTTTTTACAAACTGACTTGTAGATATATGCAGTTGCTTAATATCATTTACTTTGATTTAATTTAGGTTACTTCTATTCTAAATTAATGTTATTAAGTTCTATATAAGTTTAAGTTTATTAAAACCTATTTTTGCTTATTTCGCTTTGTTTATTTTGATTGACCTGCACTAAAAGCGGCCCGATTATTATTGTTATTAGTATTATTATTATTGATTTTTTTTTCTATTATTATTATTTATCATTTATTATACTTATTATATATTTGTATTATTATTATTTCATTCATGGTTTCTTTCGTTCCTAAGTCTGTTATTAATTCCTTGATTACGTAATTTGATTTATTTTCCTTTTCTTATTTTGTTGTTAGTTTCGCCATATTTTTTTTTATTTCAAAATTGTATTGTATTATTCACTGAGATTTTATATTAATTTCTTTTTGGTCCCTGATTCCCCATTACTTTTCTTATCCCATTGGCGTTTCTCGACCCAAACAAACCCAAACAAGCTCACTCAACGATTTCGAGCGAAACGTTGAAACAGAAAATTCGTCAGTTTCCAGTCGTGTGATCAATTCGAAGCCCCCCCCCCTCCCCCCCCGCCCCCCGGGAAACTCGTCGACGTAAGACGAGAGTATATTGTGGTAAACCGAGCGCGTGTCTGAATACGCACTCGCTTTATCTACTTACTCGAATATTGCGGCGTAAATTCTGACCATTAGACCACCACCTCGAGGGAGATCTAAGTCGAGAGATAATCTCGTGAGTCATTGCACCACGTGCGCACCCCGGGTTATTTATAATGTATTCTTGGCCGGGGAATATAAGGAATATGAAGGGATATACGCGTGGCTCGACGACGTATCTGCGACGACGACGACGACGACGACGATGTCGAGGGAGATCAAGTATATCGCCTTTCTCTCGTTCCCCTGCGCAATCACTCGAAACTCCTCCCGGTACGTTCACGATACCCACCTTCGATCCATTTATTACCAAGATTCATAGGCTACCAATGACGATGGCATTTCACTTTTGGAAAAAAACGAAACGAGGATCACTGGGAATAATCAGTTTTTGATTTACTTCGAGGATTATCACTTCCGGTACGTTATTTATTGGGGATTAGTTAGGGGTGAAATCGAGGATCGAAAAATGTTATTTGTTTGGGTTTGCTTGGGTTTGCTTGGGTTTCTTTGGGTTTGTTTTGGTTTGATTGAGTTTGTTTGGGCTTGTTTTAGTTTGATTGGGTTTGATCAAGTTTGTTTGGGTTTGTTTGGGTTTTATCGATTAAAAATTTTTAACTAGAGGAGATACTCAATTTTGAAAATTATTTAGCTTGTCGATGACTTTAATATACATTGCAAACTCAAACAAAAGCGACAAATGAAAAGAAACCCAAACGGACCCAAACAAAATAGGTACGGAATTAATCAAACCCAAACGGGTTAATATGAATATACAGAAACCCAAATAGACTCGATCAAACGAAAATACTTTGATCAAAGGATACAAGCTCTGAACGAACCAAAACGGGTCCGAATCGATACAATTCCAAACAGATATGAAAAAGTTTCGCATTGACCCAAACAAACTCAACTAGGGCCGAGAAAAATCCAAGACGAGCCAATCAAACCCAAACGTACCCGAACAAACCCAAAGAAATTCTCGTAAACCCAAAGGGGTCCAAAAACCCCCAACCGAATGCAAATAAGCGTCGCTAACTCAATGAGTTTCAAACATTTTGCGAAAATATTTCAATTTATCATTACCGATTTTTACCGACCTGACAAAGTACTCTGGAACTTTTGTCCAGGCTCGATCTTACAAATACAAATTACAAATAAAAAAGCATCTTTCTTAACATCCCATAGAACACGTGAATATTTTTGTCGACCCTCCTTCCATTACAGTTTGTTTGGGTTCCGTCGTGCACGCTCTTACCAAACGAGCCACAAAACGCGATCTTCTTTGCCAATTTTTCTTTGGCCAGTGAGCCGTCCCAGAAAACTGTTTGGTCAAGATCGCAGTTGAGTTTCGCCATCGTGTACTCGGTCGAACCTTCACGAATCCCGACGCGATTTAATTGCCGGATTACTCCGGTTATTATGATTATCCGGAGTTGGAAGAACGCTCGAAGGAGATCCTCGGCAATTTTTATTTTCCCGGGCTCTTTTGAGGAGAGCGAGGAGGAACTCGAGAGCAGACGTACAAAAAATCGTCTGTAAACCCGGCGGGAGAGCGAACGCGTTAAAGGACGGGACCGCGCCTCAAATGAAAGATGGCGCGAGTAATGATCGATGTTTTGCTCATTGCCCTCGTCTCAAGTACGATTACATCGTGTACGTGTGTCGCGCATGCTCAAACCCGATTTCCAAGACCCCAGTTTTTCGAGAACCTCATCCTTGCGAAACAAAGTTCATTTCCAGGACTTTTTCGTCCTCGAAAACAACTTTTCGCTCAATGGAAAAACGAAAAACCCAAAAACAGTCTTCAAAGCGCAGGCTTGACCTTCAACGACCTCCAAAGACTTCTAACAACCTCGAACGACCTCTAAAGACCTCCAGGTAACCCAAGGTCATCGCCCCAACCTAAGCGTCATCCCCTAACCTCTTTATCGTCCTCAACCTCGTCTCAACCCAAATAATACAATAAAATTCATTTCCCAGAATCCTCTGTCCTCAAAATTAACTTTCGTAAACAAAAGAAAACACAAACAAAAATTGAATCAATCAATAAATAATTACCAATTTTTGAAAAATTAGCAATTTTAATGTTTAAAATCAGTAAATTTGTTTTTACTGATTTTGCACGAAGAACGAAAACCGACACTTGGCAATATTGTTTTGCTCTTCGTTTCAATGCCTCGACAATTTCGTCGAACCGATTCGAAAAAGGCAACCCAAGCAAACCCAAACAAAAAAGAAAAATGAATAAATAATAAAAAATGATAGAATATTAAATATTTTCCATTTTCCTTCGACCAAGTCGAACTTATTTTTTGAAATAAACTAATCAACGAAAATGAAATGAAAGTTTGCGCAAATAAACGCAAACCAAAAAGAAAAATAAATAAAAAATGGTAGAATATTAAATTATATCTGTTTTCCTTCGAGCAAGTTGAAGTTATTTTACGAAATAAACTGAAAAACGACAATGAAATAAAATCTTGCGCAAACGAACACAAATCAAAAAGAAAAATTTAAAAAAAATAAAAAATGTTAGAATATACAATATTTTCTGCAATATACAATATTTTCCTTCGTTCAAGTTGAACTTATTGTTAGAAATAAACTAAAGTCATGTTAGAAATTATGTTAGAAGTTATGTTAGAAATAAACTAAAAAAACTAAAATGACAAAAATCTTGCGCAAAACCAAAAAATCCAGTCTTCAATTTCTCACCCCCCCCTATCCCTACCTTCCATTTCTAGGCAAGATCTGGAAATCCCTCGTTCCGTCCTGTTTGAATTTCGGAGCGATCCAAATTCGTTCCGCAAATACGAGAATTTGTTTTTTGTCCCCCATCCTCCCCCACCGCGATCCTCGTCGTCCCTCGATCAATCGACAAACGATCGCGGAGCGTCTCGAGGACGTTCTCATTTCCTTTTTTTGCCCCCGTCCCCCCTTGCTCCTCCGAAACTCCGCGGGCCCGCCATTACAATATTTCCCGTTCCGTGTACTCTGTTTTGCCGAGGATACGCGTATCTTCGTCGAAGGTCTTGGTTCCCACTTCGGAGCGTGCAAAATGCGCGAGAGGCGATCGGTAATACATCAGAGACCGAGATCGTGCCCACGAAGAGACTTCTTCAAGGCGATGCGCTCAGGAACCACCCTATCTATATATAATAATAATAACAATAATAATAATGGCAATTATATTATTTAATACAGTTTAAAGTTCCTTAATTAATAAAGTATCCAATAATATATTTAGTTATTTTAATTTATACATATGTATATATGTATACATTGTATATATATTATTGAATAATGTCAGTATCTTATTATTATATTGTAATTATAGGTTCATAATTTGTTATTCATAATTATTATTACTATAATTTCTTTTCTTATACTGTAACATTGTATCTATGTATGTAAGACGATGTGTATGTATGGTGGGCCTTGTCACAGCTAAAGCAAGACATAAGGAATAAAATACTATCTACTACTACTATTATTGAATAATGAGACATTTTAATTAATAATATCGAAAAAAAAATTCAAATATTAAGTCTCGAACAATGAAATTTATTATTTATTATAATAGTACAATTTTGTATTGATAAATTTCAATATAATTTTTTTGGATTTCTATGAGCAATGATAATGACGAAATTACAAGTCATTTTGTCAAATATGTTGATTGATAATAGTAATAATTATTATTATTTGTATAAGCATAGATGTTTTGCTTGTTAGGGTAATTTTTAATATATACATATACATATATCTGCATATAATATAATAGAAGAACCTATTATTATTAATATATATTAATATAATTTATCATATATAAGTATAGTATATATTTAATATAATATTTTTATTAATTTTATACATTAATTATACTCAATTCAATCATTTTTCACGGAAAATAATTTCACCCTTGGTTTTTGTTTCGAACTATTTTTTTTTTTTTCATTTGAGAAATTCTCCGGTTTGGAAAAAAGTATGGAAGCGAAAGATTTATTACGTTTGACGAGTGTTCTAATTTACGCAGTGAACATTATCTATGTATAACTGTACTCGCTGCCGGGCAATCGGTTTTAGCCGATTATCCATGGGGCGTAAGACGAGAGATGCAAAACTCATTGGAATAACCGGCCACGGGTGGTAGTACATCACCCTTAAAATATATGTATATATATATATACATATACAACCTTGACCAAAAGTATTAAGCGTCGAGTAACTTTTCTTTTTGAACAAAAAATTTAATATCTCGGCGAAAATGAATCGTAAAGTGATTTACCAAACGGCCTTTCAAAGAGGACGAGATCACCTTTATTTTGCTTTTTTATTTATACCTTTGCGATTTTTTTTTGCACGCGTTGTGGCACTTTGAAAATTTCAGTTTTGAAGATCGTTGAAAAGTGCGAACATCCGGAAAAGCGTCGTTTTCCAAATTTCGTACAGGCCGCAAAAAAAATCGCAAAAATAAAAATTAAACGCCAAAATAGAGCTGGTTTTGTCTTTTTTGAAATGAGCTTCTTCAAAATGTTTCGTAATTTTTTGTCACTGAAATATTCCATCTTTTGTCCGGATAGTAATATTATCGAGCCCAATACTTTTGACCAAGGCTGTAAATATGTATATGTGTATATGTACATTATGTGGACGAGACCTAGTGCTGCCATAACATATGCGCAAGTCCCAGCCGCACCGTTAGTCCTTCGTGAGGAAATCTTTCCTCGAGGACAAACAAAGTTAATAAGCAATCCATATAACGATAAGAAATCTTCTGCCTGCATTGAATGCTTTCTAGATTTGACCAGTCCTTTTTTACCTTTTCGTTCTACTTTACCCCCTTAATAAAAAGTTAATTCATTCACTAAAAAAAGTTCCCAATTTTTCAAACCGTAATATCCTAAAAATGGGAAATCTCCAAAAAATGCGAAATTCCACTTTCCTTAAATTCTGGATCGTCACACCCCCTGAACACTTGAAAAAACTTCCGGCTTTTTTTAACTCGTAATAAAAATATCGAGATTATCCAGATTGTTGCAAAAATGCGTAATTCTACATATTGAAAAAATTCTGGATTTTCATACCCCCTTAATAAAAGGTTAATTATTCAACTCGAAAAACTTACTGATTTTTTCGATTTTTCAATATTCCAAATTTGAAAAAATAAAAGTAAATAGAAAATCCTGATTCTTTCAAAAATTCTGGATTTTCCTAGCCCCTTAAAAAAATGTTAATTATTTCCCTGGAAAAACCTTCCGATTTTTTTCAATGTTGGAATATTCCAAATTTGAAAAAACAAAGAAAAAATAGGAAATCCTGATTTTTAAAAAATTCAGGATATTCTTACCCCCTGAATAACAAGTTAATTATTTCCCTGGAAAAACTTATTGATTTTTTTTCAATTTTGGAATATTTGAAATTTGAAGAAACGAAGAAAAAATAGAAAATCCTGTTTTTTTTGAAAAATTCTGGATTTCCCTACCCCCTTAATATCAAGTGAATTATTTTCCTAGAAAAACCTACAGATTTTTTTTTCAATTTTCGAATATTCTAAATTTGGAAAAACGAAGAAAAGAAGGAAAGCCTGACTTTTTGAAAAATTCTGGACGTGAAACCCCCTTAATCGGGGTTAATCGGCGGACGAAGATGACGAGAATCGGAGTGGCCGATTCGTACGAGGCGCTCAAGGGACATCGCATCGTCCAGAGTGTCGAATAATAAATCACGCGTTTAATTAATTGTACGATTGTTGATTACGTCGTGGGGGCGCTCGTCCGTGGATAATTTATGAGGCTTCTCATTCGAGATATTTAATTGGAGCTGAAATTTAAATATAATTGGAAGTCTGTGAGATTCGGATGGGTTCGACAGTCCCGGGCGACACTCTCGGACGCGAGAAACCGCGCGAGCGGTAGCCAAACCGCGAACTCCGCGAACGAGACCAGAGAGAAAAAGAGAACGCGCGATCCCACCGAGATGAAAATAAGGCAGTTCGCGAGAGCGAGAGATTCGCGCGAGGTACGACCGCGGACCGAGGTTTGCGTACGGGCCACTCCGCTCCAAATTCACCCGGATTTTTCGTTCTTATTTTAATTTTTTAATTGTTTTGTTTGGTCTTGTTTGGGTTTTTCGTTCTTCTGTTTCTTTTATTTTTATATCTTTCGACTTTTTTGTTTGGGTTTGTTTGGGTTTGTCTTGCTTGCTTTTCGTTTATTCTTTCATTTTTCGATTTTCTTTTTTTTATAGAAAAATCGAAAAATCACAACCTAAATGAACAAAAGAATCTCATATCCTCAACCCAAACAAAAGCACCACACCAAACCCAAATAAACCCAAGCAAACAAAATCCACACATGGAACTAAAACAAAAGCCAAATAAATCCAACCCGAACCCAACGCCATGCTCCTAACGCAAACAAACGCAAAGCCATGCTCCTAACCCAAACAAACAAACCCAAACAAACCCAAAGCCACACTCCTAACCCAAACCCAAAGCTACACGCCTAACCCAAACAACCCACACTTTCGATCCAACCAAAACGCAAACCCCCAGCCCAAACAAAATCCACGTTCCTAACCCAAACAAACCCAAACCACAAAGGCCATATTCCAAACCAAAAAAAAAACGTAAATTCCTAACCCCGATACACCCCAACATTTCCCATTTCCCAATCGAACAAAAATTCCCAAACCCAAACAAACCCAAAAATAGGTCTTTAAGGGCCTCAATACCCCCATCAAAAATTCGTAAAATTCCATTTCCTCAGTCCCAAGTACCAGCACTCCGAAAAAGTGTGAAAGTCAGAAGGATTTTTCACATCGCAAAAAAAAAGAAGAATAAAGTAAAACAAAAAACAAAAAAAAACTCAAGAAAGAAAAAAGGCCAACCCAAAACCCAATCCCAACCAAACTGAATTCTAAACAGACCCGAAAAAAGTCTTCAAGGGTCTCAATACCCCCATCAAAAATCCGTAAAATTCCATTTCCTCAGTCCCGAGAACCAGCACTCCGAAAAAATGTGAAAGTCAGAAGGATTTTTCTCATCGCGAAAAAAGAGGAATAAAGTAAACAAAAAAACAACAACAAAAAGTCAAGAAAGAAAAAAGGAATAATTGTCAGGGTCGCGACACCGTGAGTTCGGCCTGGAATGCACTGTACATAATTCGAGCGGTCTCGTATAAGTCACCGTGTGTATGTGTGCGAGTGTGCGCGAGAAGCACACTCTCGAGTGGTCCAGCAGCGATATATCCGCGAGAGAGGAACGATGCGGATGGCAGGAGTGAAAGGCCCACGCCCGTGCCTCAGGCTCCTCGGCAAGGGCGACTGGCCCGTCCGCGAACACGAACACGAGTCTCCCGAGCGAGCCGAGCGTTCTCCACGCCCGATACCAGTCAAGAGAGTCGAAGAGAGAACACGCGCTCTCCTGTGGCGAACGCTCGAGACCGCCGCTTTTGCGGGCTGACCAACACACATCCGTAACTACTGCGAGATCTCGGGCTCGTGACGAGACGTCCAGCAGCTTGAACTCGCTCTCTCTCTCTCTCTCTCTCTCTGAACGCGCTCTCCGTTCCAGATCTACGTTTCAGCCATTGTCGATACGTGCGCACACGTGACCACGTGACTCTTATTTACACGAGTACCAGAGTCAAGCGCCAACGGGATATTCAGGAAGAAGATCATTCGCTCCATCGATCATTGGGCTATTTTATTACCTAAGGGATGGATGATGGAAGCTCTGTGGTTTCTGGAAGCAAAAGCTCCTCCTTAAAGCTACTAACCAAATTTATCACATTTTTTAAAATTATTTAATAATATTTTTTAATAATAATGTATGTATAGTATGTACAGTATGTATAGTATGTACAGTATGTATAGTATGTACAGTATGTATACCATGTACAGTAAGTACAGTACGTTAACAATATATATTTGTATATTTACTTATTATTAATTGATTGTGTAATCATCAATCGTCGGTTATTTATTATTTGTTTACTTATTACTTATTAATATGCAATTCATATTCAACTATTATTTCCTGGTTTTTTAATTATTTGTTATTTATCGATGTTTCGATTATAATTTGACTATTGTTTAATCATTATTTGTATATTAAATAAGGGTTTGGATCTTTATTGATTGAAAATTGACAATTATTCACTTGCATTTATTATTTAAATGAAATAGTTGTTCAAATTTTTACATCAATTAGTAATGTAATCAGTCAAAGATTTCTACTAATGACTTTTTATTTATTCAATTACTTAATTCATTCATTGATAAATTGATTAATTCATTAATTGCACAAAGGCTCTTTTTGCCCATGTATACGTTATTAAAAGTTAACAATTAGTTCATTCAATTAATCGCGTAATTAAGATGATTATTTTGACTTCATTAATCAATCATTTATTCATATTTAATTAATCAACTACATAAAACTCTCTACTAATTACTCTCTATCAGGAATGAACAATTATTTTATTAACCTGATTAATCAAATGATGTATTCGTTTAATTAAATCAATAAATCATTTATTTAATTTCTATTAATTAATTAATTAATTATAGTTTCCTACTAATTAGTTTTAATAATAATAACAAACATTATCGTATTGAAGCTATCGAAAATTCTCCAAATGACTAAAATTCTCGAAGTTACTAGCAAGAAAAATGGGCTGACTAAAAATCACCAGAACGTCGTCGAAGATCGAACCCATCGAGAGAGAGAGAGAGAGAGAGAGAGAGAGAGAGAGAGAGAGAGAGAGAGAGGATAAATACCTCATACGACTATATCCTCCTTCGACTTGAACAGATCGATCTTCATCCCTGTGTACCAGCCCTTCGATCCACAAAGAGAAATATTGCAACAGGAAGAGCTGGTCCCTCGCTATCGCGGGTGGTAGCCCGATGAAGAAGTCCAAAGAGGGAGAGAGAGAGAGAGAGAGAGAGAGAGAGAGGGAGTAAGTAATGGCACATCGACCATTCTCCGGATGAATTTATTTAAAATCGTCGAGATCGCAGAGAAACGAGCTCTCCTTCCGATTCACCGTAACGAATTCAGGAGACACCATTCATGAACGTATATATATATGTATTTATAAATATACATACAGGGTGGCCGGAGAAGTGACGTACAATCCATTCCGTATATATATATTTTTTTTTTTTATTGTTGTACCATACCGTTGTACCCTTTTTGGGTTTTCTACGGTTGCCCCCCTCCCTGTTCCTTCCTGTTTTTCCCGCAACTTGTTTTTTCCTATTTCCCCCACCTTGTTTTTGTTCCTATTCCCCCACCTTGATTCATTCCGTATATATATTAGTGCAAAATTCATTTTGAAAAAGCAGACGTGATTCAATCCGAGTTTTGGATAAAAAAGAAATTTCAATTTTTTAAATCCAACGTTATGAACAAAAATTGAATTTCAAAAAAGAATATTAAATTGTTTTTCTTCAAATTCTTAAAAAAAATAGCAATGCTTCAACCCAAACTTTTAAAACAAAATTAATTCTATAATAAAATTCTTTGACCAATTTAATTCTTTATTTCTTAAAAAAAATATATACTACAATACTTAAAATATATTAAAAAAATAATATACTAAAATTCTCAAAATATATTAAAAAATAATATACTAAAATACTTAAAATATATAAAAAAAAAATATACTAAAAATAATATCTTATAATAATTTTAAGAATTGATAAGATAAAATGAATTGAATAACTGTTTAAAACATTGAATTGAAAAGTGAATTTAAAAAAGCTGAAATAAAACTAATTGTATTTTTTGACATCATTGTAAGTACTCAACATTGTCGAGATTAATCATCACCAAAGTAATAATTTCCAACCATCAGTAGTAATTGAAAAAAAAATCAAAAGGGATGCTTGGAAACATTTCTTTAAAAATAATTTAGATCTGTTTGGGTTTGTTTTGGATACCCCTTATTATAAGGCATCCAAAGTTTACTTTGGTCGTCATTTCTTCGGCCACCCTGTATATGTATATGCGTATGTGGGCCGAACGAGACCCGCGAAGGATTCAAAGTCAGCCCGAGGGACGTGGCTCGTTTCTCTCGATCATGATCCATGGATCGCGACCATGACGAAAGCGCACGTTGCGCTTCTTCACCGGTCCCCTTTTCCTACTGTACGAGCTTTGCCAGGGGAACAGAGAGGACCTCACGTTCCCAAGACGTTTTTTTTTCCTATGTACATTTGTTTCTACGTGTGTATGTTAGTATGTGAAATAAACGATATTATGAAGACAGTGGACTTTGGGGACCGTCCCTGAGGATCGGTGAATATTTGCAAAATGAATTTTCGGAAAAAGCATTCTATAGTCAAAATTACGATGTTTGGGTTACAAGAAATAAAATTTACAAAAAATGTAATAACTAATTGAATTAAAAGTTATAGGAAAAAATTGTATGAACAAATTTAATTAGAATTTTGGTTGGAAAATTGAATGAAAAAATTCATAGAAAAATCAATTAAAAATTTTAATAAAATATTAAATAGAAAATTGAATAAAATATTGAATAGAACATTAAATGCAAAAAAATGAATAAAAATTTTAATCGAAATGGAAATAATCAAAATAATCGAAATGGAACAATTATGTAAAAAATTGAATAAAAAATTGAAATATAAATATTCATGCTGTAAATTTAATTTGAAATCCCAAGGTACTTAAATTACGCAATAAAAATGAAATTTTATACGTTTCAAGCTTATTCCTTCCTTTGTCGTCTTCAAATTATCCAGACCCAAAATTATCCCAAAACTATTCCAATATCCTCACAAAATCCCCATAACTCGTTCTACATGCAAATACCCCCAAATACTAATTCGCGCATTTGCATCAATTATCCTTCTTGCTTCCCTACAACGACCCTCTTCGATGAAAAATATATATTTTTTTAAATTTACCATGCCTGTTTTATTTTTTTGTTTGGGTTCGCCAGTCGACGATTCCTTATTTTTTCGACAACAGCCACCGATCTCGAAGTAGCGGATCTCGAAATCGACGTTTTCAAAAAAAACTTCCATTCACCAGGATGTCTCGTTTTCAAGTACAAAGACGGTTGGTACCTTTCTTATTTTTATTTCGTTTTTTTGATGTTCCTAGGAGCCTCCGGCCTCGGGGATTAAAACGAGCGTTAGTTCGCTTATTTTGAATAAATTTTAATTGCCGGGAGCAAAATCACGCTCGAGTCAAATAATCCACGCTCGTTTCGTAATTCTTTCGGACCCGCCCAAACACGACGTTCCCAACGAAAGAAAAAAGAAAACACTCGCGGAGGCCAAGGCTGATCGTGTTGTTTCTCTATTTTTTTAAGCTGTCAAAAATTTAGCTAAAAAATAATGGAGATGAAGATCTCCTCGTTACCTGACGTTTTACTGAACTGTTTAAAAAAAAAAGAGAAGAAAAATCGAGTTTTTTTTTATCATTTCAAAAATTCATTTCACTGATGAAACACTCCCATCGGCAAAGCTTGATCCTGTTGCTTCTGAGTTTTATTTTCTTCACGTTTTTTCAGCGGTTAAAAATTCCGCTAAAAAAGTAAGCAAAATTTTCGAAAAAACCACAATTTTCATATTTTTATTTTTAAATAAATTTTAAATAAATAAATATTTAATAAATAAATTATTTTTTAAATAATTTTTAAATAAATTTAAATAAATTTTAACTATTATTAATATAATTATTAATAATCAACTTACATAATTATTATTATTACTTAATATTGTTACTAAATTGTTTTATTTTAAAGAAATGGATTTTATCATCTCGATTCTTTTAGAACTTTCATTATTTGTATTATAATAATAATTATTATAAAATTGAAAAAATCGATTTTTTTAAATCATTTCGTGGCACTTGCACTCTCGATCGTCAAGGTCAATCCGAGCGAACCAAAAGTGACCGGAAAGTGATCGAAAATCGAGAATATCGGAATCGCCGTCATTTTGACGGCCACGATGACGCGGCGTATCCTCTTGGCAAAAAACGGTCGCCCATATATGACGCGGTCTTCTCTCCTTCGTCGCAATCCCCGTGGTCGTTCTCGTCATCTTCTTCGTCCCGGACGCAGCACCCGGTGCCCGGAAAGACCGTCACGAGATTATCGGATTATCTTACGGACCTGGTGCTCGACCGGGGACTCGCATCGCGCTTTCTAAAACCTTATACCCAACTGCTACGTACGCGCAAACGCCCGCGACTCTCTCGTTACCTCTGGTTGTTCTTTAACGACTTATCTCTTCGTTCTCTTTTATTTTTTTTTAACGTTTTTTGTTTTTTTATTTATTTTTGTTTTCTTTTTATTTTCATTTTGTGCAATGCAAATGAGGAATGGACTCGAAGACGAGGAGGATTACCCGATGGCGAGTATGGGGACGCCCAGATTACTTTATAACTAAATTAATTTTCAGAATTAAATTAAACTTCGGAATTAAAGTAGATAAGTTAATATTCAAACTATTACATAATAATTATAATAATTGAATATATTTACGTGAAAAAGCTGAATTGCAACTAAAAAATTCTACTCGAAATTATATACATATATATTTATACAGATTATATATATAATTTCGAGTCATTGAATTTTTGAAATGATATTCATTTATTTTATTAATTTTTTGGACTGAATAAGTAAATGTATTAAAATATTATTTATTATATAATAGTTTAACTGTTAAATTATAATCTATATTAACTTACATTCGATTATTCAATTATTCGAAATTATATATGTATAATTATTATATTAGTATATAAATAATTTCGAATAATTGAATTTTTCGAATGGAAATTTACTTATTGTATTCTCGTCCTATAATAATTTATATTCAATTATTCAATTACTCGAAATTAAATATGGATGTATCTAATTTTGAATAATTAAATAAATAACTATATTTATATAGAATTATTGTTTTAACAGTTTAATTATTAAATGATAATTCATAATAGATAAACAAATTTATTTAAAATAACGTAAACAAATATATGAAAAAAAAAGAAATTTGTAAAGGCACATTTAAGGGAGCGGTGGCTGGACTTATCGAGAGAAATCTTGGAGTCGCGTAACTTTGGTATTCCGATGAGAGCGCGTGGACGACAGCGGCTGTCATCTCGTTGACGCCTCGATGGTGCGATTTCGACTCGAAGGGTCTATCTAGATTCTCCGTTGGGCGTTATCGCTCGACCCTGGCGATCCACTCTTTGACGAAATCTTTTACGGATCGCCCGATACGAACGTGCTATCGGACATTATCGAGACTTTTCGATCGAACGTCCTCCAATAGGAAATTCCGTTCGATATAATTACAGGGGCCGACGAAAGTTTGGTAATCGGGTAATGGGGTAATGGACCTTTTTCATACCTATTTAATCTCAACTTTCCAAAAATTCTTTTTTACTTTATTTTATTTAATCTGAAGGTTTTGTAATAAATATAAATTTGTATTTCAGTCTAAAACGAGTTTTTCTTAAATCTGAACATTAAACAAAAAAAATAATTTTTCTTATTTGAAACTTTTTTTTTATGCAAACAATTTTGAAATGATATTATACTTTTCCTCAAAACCGAACAGTCTTTCAAATCGAAACCTCTCCTTAAATGTAAATAATTTTGGAGAAAAAATGTTTTTTCTGTAAACCTAAAAGTTTTTTTCAAACCCAATTGTTCTTTTCTTTAATGAAAAGAATTTTTTGAAATCTGAATTAAAAAAGAATGTATGGACTATTCTCAAAGTGTAACGTTTTGTTTTTTAAACTAAACGTTTTTTCAATGTTAATCTTTTTCCAATAATCCAACTTTCATTTAAAATTGAACAATTTGAAAAATCGAAATCTTCCATTTAAACGAAAACATTAATGAGACGATAGATCTTTTTTTTAAACCCATACCTTTACTCTTTTTTTTAAAGCATTATTCCGAAACATTAAAATATTTTTGAAAGATTGGGTTCTTTCGAGAAAAAAAAATTATTTTCGAAATCCAAGCCTTTTTTTCAAACCTGAATCCTTTTTCAAAATATAACCTGTATGTTTCATAAAAAGAAAGAAATAAATAAGACAAACAATTTTTGATTAACCTGAACCGTTCTAGAAATGTAAAATTAGTTTTTCGAAAAATCCGAACCTTAAAAATAAAAAAAATAAAAAATTTCGAAAGTGCATAAGTCAAGTGAGTGCACAAGTGTTGAATGAACATTACGGTTTCTCTGATAAACGGAAGGAAAAATAGATTCGTTACGTTGAAGGTTTTTTGCCGCGATGACGTTTGAGATCTGCGCGAGCTATCAGATGTGCAAATTGCGCTGGATTGCATTCCCTATATGTACAAATGCGCGTAGAGCTTATATCGCGGAACAAATAAAGCTCGCCCACCTATACGACGTTTTATCCGTGGATTTAATCTCGTGTGTGTCCCGCGAGGGTACGTTCCCCCCCCCCCCCCCCCCATCGCTCTCTTTCTCTCTCTCGTACACAGCTTTGAGAAAAAAGAGAGGACGAGCCTCGTCTACGCGTAGGTCGCTCGCGATCTCTCGCTCACTGCCAACGTCGTACTTGGTCACCAACACGAAACCGAAATGATATGTTGGCATGTATATTTATTTATATGGTCTTATGGCGTACTTTATGGTGTTTTTGGTCATTTATGTGGACTTTTTTTAGGACGTTTTATTATATATATGTATCTTATTCCAACTTTTGTAGCATTTGTTTTTTAATATTTAAATGTGGTAGAATTAAATTTAAGTTTAAATTTAAATCTTTTTTTACGAATTTTTTATTTTTATTTTAAAAAACGTGTAAATAAGTATATTTGTACAAAAAAATTCAAAATTAAATATAATTTTTTAAAAAATCTTGAATTTTTCTACAATCGCACCACGCGGCGTGCATCGGCAGTTCCGATAATAATACCGAGATGGGGTGATGAATTGGAGAAAGTTGACCACCCGCAGGGAGGCTCTGAGAACATAAGGCCTTAATTTTCTTTGATTTTTTTAATTTCCTCGATTTCTTCAAATTTCTTCCATTTTCTTCAAATTTATTCCATTTTCTTCAAATTTCTTCCATTTTCTTCAATTTTCTTTGAAATTCCTCGATTATCTCCAAAATCCCTCGATTTTCTTCAAAATTCTTCGATTTTCTTCAATTTACTCCGAAGTATCTCGATTTTCTTCAATTTTTTTCAATTTTCTTTGAAATTCCTCGATTTTCTTCGAAAGTCTCAAATTTTCTTTGAAATTCTCCAATTTTCTTTAAAATTTTCCAATTTTCTTGGAAATTCTCCAATTTTCTTTAAAATTTTCCAATTTTCTTGGAAATTCTCCAATTGCCTTTGAAATTCCTCGATTTTCTTCCATTTTCTTCGATTTTCCTTGATTTTTTCGTCAACTAGGCCAAAAGAGAGTTCGTCAGCGATCCGAAATCGGATAGGATTGGAGTCACGGGAGTATTAAAAAAAATAGATAAAAAGAGGAGGGGAGATTTTGGAAGGGACCCAGGGGAAAAACGAGGAAAAAGAGAAAGAGGAATCGAGAGAAGGTGCAACGTACGTAACCCACGTAACAGCCAGGCCCGTGTCTATGAACGTGGTGGAAACCCGGACGAGTGGGTGGAGCCCGTATTGCTCCGAGTTGCTCAACGAGATGTCCTCGAGTTATCGCGATAAGAAAGGCCATCCTGAGGACACGCCTAGGCTCCGGGAGGCCCCCCCGATAACCATCAACATCGCGAGGAACGCCGGCCACATTTTTCACCGCTCACTCGCCGGAATGGACACTGGGCCCTTCTGACATTGAGCCGTCAACCCAGGGAAGACACGAGCGTTGTAGATCGAAGCCCAATATCGGACATCGGAAAATATCTCCGAGCTTCCTACAATCTCATGATAATTTTATGATAGCGAGGCATGACGTCAGTAGCTGCAAATTTTTTTTGCTTAAACACCAAAATTAGCGACGATTTTTTTTCCTGCATTAAAACATATTTTGCGAAGGATATTTGGGTGTGTTTGGGTTGACGAGTCTCGTTTCAGATTAAATGAAATTCATGTTTGGATTAGTGAGTCTCGTTTCAGTAGAAATAAAATTCCTGAGGCTTAATGAAATTTTGCTTTCTTTTTTGGTTTTTTTTTAATTAAGGATAACGTTGATTTAAATAAATACACGAAAAATACTTCAATCTGAGGTATAACTTGATTTTTAAATTTTACTTTTAATTAAGTTTAATATCGATTAATATATTGACGTTGTGTAATAATTATTTTTGTTAATAAACAAAAATATTTATATAATTGTATACAAAAATTGTATAATTGTGTAAATAAATTATACAATTGTGTAAATAACATATTAGGTATAATCCGGCTCTGATAAGGCTGATAAAAGGCACGGATTTACCGGCCAGAAGTTCAAAATCAAAAAGAAAAATCATACGAAAAAAATTGAGATTCCAGTCCGATTTGTTTTCCGGATGACGCGTGGCCGTTCTTATCAGCGCGGTTCAGTACGAGCCAGAGATGGTCAGTTCGCAGCATCCGCGATCCTCGCACACACGCGAACCCACATGCGCAAACCGAGATCCGGAATAATCGAGGATCGACCCTGTTCTCCTACCGACGAAGAGTTACGATCCCGTCGAGTATCGTTCCGTTACACTTCACTACGGAACGCGTGCTTTTTGTTCCAGGCGAACGTAGGTGCGCAACCTTACGTACCTGTGTGTGGATGCGCATTGGATTGTGCATATATCGGCTGTAAGAACCTGCGCCCCTGTTTCCGGTACGATACCCCCTCCCCTTTGTATAATATATATACAAAGGGCAGGGGAAGGGGGAATTCAAATTTGATTTTAATTTTCAATTCAAATTTTAATTTTCAATTTCAAATTTGATTTTCAATTTTCATTTTAAATTCTAAATTTAATTTAGAAAGATGTTAAATTCACCTTTTCACCCACTTAAATCCATCTCCAAAGTTTCTGCTCCGATAACGAGCCTTATCTTAAAAATTATCGATAAAAAAAAACAATTTTTTGGTATTTCGTGGGGTCACTCGGGACCACGTGATAACGTTCGAATTTAGTGGATAATGGTATCCTTTCGGGTTTTTCGATTTTTGTTACGATTATATGCTTGTACTATTTTTTTTTTATTTTTAAAATTTACTTTTTATGTTTTTAATTTTAATCCATTTTTTTATTATTTTATGGCTATCTAGTGATAATATAATAATCCGATTATTTATTTCTGGGTATTAAAAGTACATTGGGCTCGTTTGGGTTAATAATTGAAATTGCTAGTTGTAAATAATTATGGGCTACTAATTAGAATAACTAATTATAACCATTTTAATCGATGATTTATAATGTAAATATTAATTGATTTCATCGTTAATTTATTATACTACGGATATTAATTAATTGTATAACTGATCGATTGTATCATATATATTAATTGATAGTTAATTCGTTATTGATTGATTTTATTGTACATATCAATTAATTGAGGAATTAATTAATTGATCATTATCATTATCGTTATTAATGTTATTATTACTATTCAAAAACATGATTATATAATAAAATTTCATTTAAACGTTTCTTTAATATCATTTTTTGAATGATTATTTATTTATTCATTGTTATTATCACTATTATTATTACTGTTATCCGGAAATGAACGCCCAACTGGATTTCTGCATCTTCTCACCCATTTTCTCGATCGTGGTTTTATCTTTTGCCTCCATATACGTTTAGCGGATAGGAAAGAACAGTTCCAGGCCAACCCATCAGCGCTGATGGAAAATGTTTTTCTCGATAGTCGGTGGACGATCATAAGGAGAGATTTTACGATTATGAGGATAGACAGAGGGGCAGAGGGAAAGTAAAGCAGAGACGCTCTTCGAGGCGTCCTTCGTTCGAGTTTTTATTTCGCAAAGTGCGTTTTCTACAATCCGCCTGTTTCCACGACTGCTGGTCAGGCCAATGATGATAATGGGTGGGGCAGAGGAAGGGAGGGGAAGGGGGGTACACGACCGTGTCCTCGTAAAATCAAGGATGAGTCTTGCATACAGATTTCATCTGGAGCAAGCAGCGTATTGATGAGCGAATATATTCTAGTCGTCGTAAAACCAGCACCGACTCCGGCCTTCTCTGGCCTGATACTTGAGATCTGTTATTAACGGGATCAATAAAAAGAAGGAACAAAAACGTAGATAAAATAAAACGAACAACAATAAACTCGCGTGTTTGGGTTTGTTTGGGTTCGCTCAATCTCGTGATTTCTTCAACTGGGTCCAACTGGATCCAACGTGGAGACCATCAACAGTTTTATCTGATCGGTTATCTCTCTGATTTTGAAATCGTTTATTGGTTATCGGTTTTCTTTTTTATTTTGAACTTCTGGCCGGTGAATCCGTGCCTTTTATCAGCCTTATCAGAGCCGGATTATACCTAATATGTTATTTACACAATGGTATAATTTGTTTACACAATTATACAATTGTTGTATACAATTATACAAATATCAATATATCAATCAACAATAATATTTTTCAAATCAATCATTTATAAAAATATATTTATATGTTTATTAAAAAAAATAATTACCTATTATACAACGTCAACATATTAATCGATATTAAATTTAATTAAAAATAAAATTCAAAAAACAAGTTATACCTTAGATTAAAGTATTTTTCGTCTATTTATATAAATAAACGTTAGCCTTAATATAACCGTAATGGGATCAATAAAAAGAAGGGAAAAAAATCGAAGATAAAATAAAACGAGCAACAAACGGCTCGCTTGTATGGGTTTGTTTGGGTTCGCTCAATCTCGTGATTTCTTCAACTGGGTCCAACTGGATCCAACGCGGAGACCCTCAACGATTTTATCTGATTGGTTGTGTGTAATATCGAAATGCAACCTCCCCCCCCCCCCCTCCCTCTTACTCGATCGCCACTGGCGATCTTGCCACAGACGCACTTTGGTAAGAAAAGAGAATTCAATTTGTTCGACGTCTATCCTTGGGTTTGTTTGGGTTAGGCTTATCGCGACTACGGATCCCCTTTTCGTATCGAGAATAGATGGATCGGTGAATGACTGATGCAAATGATGGGTGTGCGTATCCGCGGTGATGTTGAGAAACGGAGACTGCCGGGTGACCTTTGACTGGAACCTTTTGGGACGTCTCTGGACGAGAACTACCGACTCGAAGGAAGACTCGAAGAAGAGACATCCTTCTGTAATCAGGCTTCACTGAAAATTCAGGCTAGACCGAAAAATCAGTTTTGCCTGAATAATCGGACTAGAACGAAAAATCAGTGTTGACTGAATAATCAGACTAAATCGAAAAATCAGTGTGACTGAACAATCAGACCAGACCGAAAAATTCGTGTTGACTGAAAAATCAGTCCATACTTTAAAAAGTCAGCCCTGACTGAATAATCAGCCCTGTCTGAATAATCAGTCCTTACTGAATAGTCAGTCCTTACCGAAAAATCAGTCCTCACTGAATAATCCGTCCTTACTGAATAATCAGTCCTTACTGAATAATCAGTCATTACTGAATAATCAGTCCTTACTGAAGAATCAGTCCTTACTGAATAATCAGTCCTTACTGAAAAATCAGTCCTTACCGAAAATCAGTCCTCACCAAATAATCAGTCCTTACCGAAAAATCAGTCCTCGCCAAATAATCAGTCCTTACCGAAAAATCAGTCCTCGCCAAATAATCAGTCCTTACCGAAAAATCAGTTCTCACCAAATAATCAGTCTGTACTGAATGATCGGTCCATGCTGAAAAATCAGTCCTTTCTCAAAATCCTCTTCCGTGAATCCTGCAAACATTCTCGGAACCGATAAACTGTGAACGACACAGAAGAAACTCAAGCTTAGACAAGCTCAAGAAAGGAAATCAATCGAAGTGTGTGTGTGTTTTATTTTTTGTTTGTTTAAGCGTGTGCTCTCCTCTTCGATAAATATGCATGGAAATATCTCGTTTGCGCGCGATGATCTCGGCAAACAGTGTACGTACACGCACCGAGGGTATTGTATAATCATGAGGCGACGATTAGCTCGTGAGATGCAAGAGCGCGCGATCTCCGATGATTCGCCAAGAGCGATATTCAATTGTCACGCGTGTGTGCCCGTGCCGGAGAGAATGACTCTCGGGTGATACATAATGGGACGGCAGAAGACGTATTGCATTAGATCTCGACAGACGCGACCTTGCCGCATCTCGATCGTCTTGGTCGCACCCACGACTCCTTGTCAATGATCATACGATTACTGCGTCGCAGAAAGGGAATAATTTGCCGTAATAACGTTTTACCTATGTTCCCTCTTTGAACGCTTATTGGATGTTGTACACGCGTATGAGCTCATTATACGGAACGATGGTGACCACTAATCGGACAGGCAGGGCGTCGGGCAATCGGTGCGATCGGTTCGAGAGCCGGCCTTCGAGCTATCAACCTGTGATCGGAAAACTAATGATTTTGCGGCGATTAGAATATTTATTGAACTCACACGAACCCGAACAAACCCAAACCGACTCAAGTAAAATAGATGGAATTCGAACCCAAACAAACTTAAACGGAGTCGAACAGACGCAAACGAACCCAAACGAACTTAAACGTATATGAACAAACGCAATGAGATCCAAACAAAACAGACGAAACCTTAGAGCCTACATGAGGCTACCCTGATAGTACATAATAATTTATAATATACAGTAATCTACGGTAAATATTATCGTATGATAAACAATAATGTATGATAAATGATAATGTATGATAAATATGAATGTATATTAAATAATAACGTATGATAAACATTAATGTATAATAAATAATAATGTATGATCGATCATAGTTTATAATTGTTTAATAAATAATTAATCATTTATAATGATCTATAATAAATGAAAATGTATAATAAAATGTATCAATAATAACTTATAATAAATGGGATAAATAAATAATTTCCAATAGAAAAAAAACCCAAAAAAAAAATGTTGCCAATAATCAACCGTCTAGAAAAATAACCCGCGATGAACAATCCTCATCGTTCGAGGCTTGAGAATTCGGAAACCGTAAAACTTTAACTATTATCACAACGTCCGTTTTACAATCTTCCGCAGTTGGAAAATCTCGCGGATTCCTCGGCAAACAATTATCCCGCTTGAATAACGACTCAGGTGTTATCGTAACAATTATAATCTCGCTTTAATCATCCTTCGAACAATTACGAGACGTTTCCACATTTTCCAGACGGCTGGGATTCGCGAAATTCATCTCGATTTCCGAACGGTCGGTCGTTGAACAGGAGCAATAATTCAAAATGGGAATTGACCGTGTCGCCGATATAACTCTGCGAAATACCAGTTAGCCGATCATTGTCCGCATCCTTTCGACAATTACGAAACCGACTTCTCCTTTCCCGAGATTTTTATCTTGCCGCTTTTTATCTTCAATCGTAAATACATTTACGGCCAGAGAGATGTCACGTGATGCCGAGTGAGCCAACGAGCTAATAGACAGGAATCAGTGAATGGACGAAAAATTGGATGAAAATTTGATGCAATAAAAAAATATGTGAAACTAGCTTTCGCACGCCACTTTCGACAGCTTGGATGTCATAACTTTTGTTGAAACGTCTTTGAAACATCTTGAGAAATATTTTTTAACCCCTGTAGAAAATTGACAGGGCTCGTGAAAATTAGGGACTTACTTTTCGTTCGAAGCTTTCCTCATAAGGGAAGGGCTCATTTTAGGCTTTCCTGATAAGAAAAGGGCTCATTTTAGGCTTTCCTGATAAGAAAAGGGCTCATTTTAGGCTTTCCTGATAAGAAAAGGGCTCATTTTAGGCTTTCCTGATAAGGAAAGGGCTTACCTGATAAGAAAAGGGCTCACCTGATAAGAAAGGGCTCACCTGATAAGAAAGGGCTCACCTGATAAGAAAGGGCTCACCTGATAATAAAAGGGCTCATTTTATGTTTTTCTGATAAGGGAAGGGCTTTAGGCTTTCCTGATAAGAAAATCGCTTATCTTAGGCCTCCCTGATAAGGAAAGGGCTTATTTTAGGCTAACGATTGAAAAAAACTTGTTTGGGTTTTTTTGAGTTCGCCTCAGCAGTAATATTAATCAAAAATTTGTTTGGGTTCGTTTGGGTTTGTCCAAGCGATAATATTAGCTACAACGATAAAAAAAAATTTGCTTAGGTTTGTTTAGGTTCCCTCTAGGGATAAAGTTACCTGTAACGATTTGAAAAAATGTGAACCTGAAGCCTTCACGATTGACAAGTGATCCCAACGATTTCCCGAGCGTTGTCACACCGCGAGTTTGAAAAATCCTGCGATCTCGTAACCCTCTCTCGTCCCACGCCTCGCGTGGGACGAGAACAAAAATGATCTCGTAAACTCGACGTTTCGATAGCCTCCGGTGAGCCTCGGATTGTCGGAGCTCCGCCTGTGCGTAACGTATTCGGACCGGATCTCGATTGATGAAGGAAAGTGCCGTAGAAAAGATGATCAAGCATTTAAGCTGCGGAAGCCTCTCTTTTCCCCTTAAAATACTGCTCTTTCCCTTCAAATTTCTCTTTCCCCTTAAAATCGTTCTTTTCTCCTTACAAACCCTGTTTTCCTCCTTACAGCCACATTTTGCCCCTCGAAGTATCCTGTGGCCTTCAAAGCCTCGCTTTGCCCCTTAAAAACCCTCTTTTCTTCTCAAAATTTTGATTTTCCTCTTAAAATCCCTCTATCCCTATGAAAACCCTCTTTTCCCCTTAAACTCCCCACTTGCCCATGAAATCTCTCTTTTATCCTTGAAATCTCTATTTTTTCGCTTTAAGGGAAAGAGAGATCGAAAATCGTTATCATTTATCAATTATCGCGCGCATGCGCAATTCCACCTTTGCCTCCGTCTGTTTTCCTTTGGTTTTTTATTTTGCATTTATTTATTATTATTGTGATTATTTTTGTTTTTTTTTTTCGTTTTATTTTTCAACGTTTCCTTAACCGCTACGCAAACAGCCCGCCATATCCGCGATATGTTATTTTTAAGGCCATCATCGTTTCACCGTTCGAGACCGACTCCTTTTCACCCACTTGAATATCGTCGAGGGAACGTACCTCGATCCGATATTATTCCGCGGCTAAACAACCCGGAATATTCCATCGGCCAATTTCTATCTCGAGTGTACCGAGTGAGAAAATAAATAAAAAATTAAAAAAAAATAAGTTATGCGAAAAATTCTAGGTCTAAAACCGAAAAGAAAACAACTAAAACGTATTCTTCTTTTTTTTTTCTTTTCTTTCGAGTTTCATAAAAACGGTTTGTACGTATCGAACGATGAAATTAAAGGGAATGTTTTTCCATTTTTGGATGAATGAAGATTAACGTAGGACCGTCCAGGTGTTTTTTTTTTCGTAATCGTTACACAATAAAAAATTCAAAGTTGGATGGACAGAACAGGGTTTATCAACTATAATACCTACTGCTAAAATAATAATCAATTTAATTTTACTAATAACATTATTATTTTACTATTATAATAATACTAAAATAATAATAAATAAAAGAAACAACCAATTCATGTATTATCTATTAATATTATTATTATTATTATTATTATTATTATCATTATTATTATTATCCATATTAATTTTATCACGTTATTTCATTACATTTTTATTTCATGCTTTTTATATTTACAAATAATTAAATTTGTATCAACAATAAAAAATAAAATCATTAATAACACTAAATGCTTACATTTTGTATTACAATAATACAATTACTAACTTTAAATTCATCAATAATTATGTTTGTAAAATTGATTCTCTCATCCATCAGTAATAATATTTATTCATTTATTATTTATTTATTTATCTATTTATCAATAAAACAAATTTTAAAACCCAAAAAATCCAATCAGATTGTCGACCAGAATCGTGAGAAGAAAACCTTCTCTTTTTCTCGGAAGGGGGGAGGAAATGGTAAAGAATTTGATCGAAATGCAATTATTAAAATTGCGGATATGCTCGTGCGATCATTCGTCTGGTATATACTGGTAGCTTCGTTGATGATCGTGACAACCGGAGAAAAGAGAATTGCTCGCGGAAACGATCAATAATTATTTTTATCAATCGAGGGATATTACTGTAATAAAAAAAAATCCATAAATGTGTGTGTGGGCAAGAAGGATGATCGAGTAGAATTGCGACGATGAGGTCGTGATACCGGGTCACTTTTCATTAGTTCGAGTCGTGGAGATCCCTTGGCTCAGACATACCTCATTATTATTATTATTATTGTTATTATTATTAGTATTGTTGTTGTTATTATTGTTTTTATTGTCGTTTTTGTTGTTGTTGTTATTATTGGAACTATCATTAATCCAGCTCGATGAAATCCAGCCAACCTGCTGTTGGATTCGTGACCACTCCGATCTTTCTTCAAGATTGCTCTTCTCGAGATCTTCCGCGACTCCTGAGTCGTGTTTCGTCACATTTGCCACGACTCGATGTCCTCTCGGGTCGTTCACGATTTTTCAATGTTGCAAAAAAAGGAAAAGGGATAATTCTTAGTACTGTTTGGGTTGGGTTTATCAATGAGTTTATTGATCAGTTTATAAAGATTGTGAAATTATTGATCATGACAAAATTTCGTAGGAGATATATGAGTGAAAAGGAAAGAGCTTTTTTTCAAAATGTAAAAAATAATCACCGGGTTATCCGCGGAAAAAATAAACAAATACTTTTTGTCGAAGGTAAGAAAAAATCGGGGGATATACGTGGGTTATATAAAAAGAGTTTTCAGCCCGAAAACTAAAGTAATGTTATGGAGAATTCGTGAGAAAAGGGAAGATGTAAAAAAATCGTGATATTATAGATTTTTATGATTATTTTTTAAACCCAAACAAATTAATTATACATTACAACATGAATTAAGAAATGTACGATTTATTAAAAATAGTCCTTTATCCATAATATAATTCACGTATTAGTTTATAACAAAAGGTATACATTTAGAAATTACAAATCATTATTATTATTATTATTTTATATTGTAAATATACATATAAGAATTGTAATTTTTTTATCAATAACACATTTTCATGATAATTTATAACAAATTTTATTCATAATCATTTTTCATTTATAAATTTATTAGTTTTGTTGTAAATTGATATATGAATTAGAGTGTGGATAAAGAATTATTTTTTATGTATGGTATGAATAATACAAAACAAACCCAAACGAATCTACGATTCATACAGACTAATTGTTTATCCTCAATATAATTCATAAGTATATTAATTTACAAAAAAATTAATACATTTATAAATAAACAATGATTATGAAAGAAATTTATCACAAATGATTATAAAAATTTGTTATTGATAAAAAAATCATAATTTCTATATATTTACATAGAAGAAGCAAATAATTGTGGTAAAAGAGGCCTCGGAGGTCAACCGATAATTGGATCGATGTTTATACATTCTCTCGATCCCTCGATACTCGCGCAATATCGTCTCATCACTTGCAAAAAAAAAGAATTAATAAAAAAAATAAAAATCATAAGTGAAAAAGAAAAAAAGAAAGAAAAACACGTGGCCGCTGCCAGAGATACGCGGGCGCATAGAGCGATAAAAATGATTCCCCTCTTCATGCAAATTTAACGAACCTCGTTATATTAGTTTGAGCGTTACACTTATTCGCTTCTTACTCGATCGAGATGCCGCTTGAGTTAGACCACAGTCTGGTCAATTAATATTTATGGACACGAGATTATGATAGATTTATATTGGTGGATATACGCACGACGCCGTCAGGTCCGCCAGGAGAAGGAGGAGGATCTTGAATCGTCGTCACGATTGCTGTCTCTCCCGAGATCGCGATCTTCCAAGGCGTTCGAGATCGACTCGTAAAAATCTTTTTATACGGGGTGGCGAGAAAAGTTTTATCGTTTTTATCGACAATTCAAAAAAACATCCTGGTAAAAAAAAGATATTTTTTTTTTATAAATAGATTTAATACATTTCTTAAGGAATTAAATATATTTTCTTAATGATTAATTTATTAAATGTTCATTTATTAAATTTAAAATTCAATAGACTTTTGCTAACTTTCTTTATAATATATATAAATCAATAGAAAAATGGATAATAATAGAAAATAATAAATAATAAATAATCATATAATAAGAAATAAATAGCATAATGAAAACATTATTTTTTCAGGTAATTAAAAAAAGATCGTTGGCGGGGGTAAAATACGAAGATTTATTTTCGCGAAAATATAAAAAAATCGCAGAAGATAAATCTGTAAAATAAAAAAAAAACCTTTGTCCTCAAAAAATTTAAAAAAAAATGAAGGAAGAGTATGATCGGAGGAATCTCCTATTTGCTCTTAACCATCAAATTTCAGGCCACCCGATATATGAGCCAAGTATTCGTATCAACAGCGAATCTCCTGAATTTCTTTTCGTCCGATAAAAATCGCTTGTTCGACTGGGATACGGTATATACGTATATTATTAATTTCTACCACATCCGTCATGTTTCTCTCCCCTTATCTCGGCCGGAACATCGTCCCGTGCGCGTACGTAATATCGACGAATTTCGAAATTCGCGACGGGCTCTTTCTTCGTGAATAAATAAAGAATTTAAAAAAAAACATTCGAACATTTAAACAAATCGAAACTAAAAAAACATTCAAAAATTAAAAGAAAATTCAAAAATAAATAAAAAAATCAAAAATTTAAAAGAACATTTCAAAATTAAAAGAAAATTCAAAAATAAATAAAAAATTCAAAAATTTAAAAGAACATTTCAAAATTGAAAGAAAATTCAAAAATAGAATATTCACGTCCATTAAACGGTTAAAGTGATCCGGACTAATGATGAATATTAATGACCCGCTGGAATAATAATTCGCGCTGGTTACGTTGAAATATATCGATGTCAATAATTATCCCCCACCCTCCTCTCGCCCCTTGATCCATTCGTTTGTCAACGTTTCGCCTCGAAGCTTGCTGATCGCGTTCGAAACGAATTCGAGTACATTAGAAGACCTGAAATCGGATAGATCTGATGCCCCTGGGCTGGGAAAGGCGTGGTGGTCCCATCCACCTCATAGAAACGGGATCGCGTGATACGCGACGACTGAAGTGAATGAGAGAAAGAAAGAGAGAAAGAGATAGAGAGAAGTGTCGTCATTGGCACGTCGTTGTCCGATGATTTGCGCGATCGTAGGTGGAACGTACCAACCGTGTGACAGATATTGCTGGGCTTAATGTATACCTACATCAACGAGGCAATGAGAAACGATTTTGCAAGCTCTGGTTCGAAGTTCATTAATTCTAGATCGACTTCCGGTATTTCTTTTTTTGAAGGAACGATGTTGCATTTGGACATGGTTGATCCTATTGAGATTTTATTATGGTTGATCCAATTGGGATTTTATTATGGCTGATCCAATTGGAATTTCATCATGGCTGATCCAATTAGAATTTGATCATAGCTGATCCAATTGGAGTTTCATCATGGCTGATCCGATTAGAATTGATTCAATTAGTTGATGATTCAATTAGTATGTGATGATAGTTGATCCGATTGGATTTGATCATAGCTGATCCAGTTGGGATTTGATCATTGCTGATCTAATTGGGATTTTATTATGGCTGATCCAATTGGAATTTCATCATGGCTGATCCAATTGGGATTTTATTATGGCTGATCCAATTAGAACTTGATCATGGCTGATTCAATTAGTATTTGATAATAGTTGATCCGATTGGATTTTATCATGGCTGATCCAGTTGGGATTTGATCATTGTTGATTTGGGGATTGGGAATTTGGGATTGAAAATTAGGATTTTATTATGGCTGATCCAATTTGGATTTGATGATGGTTGATCCAGTTGGGATTTGATCATGGCTGATCCAATTCGGATTTGATCATTGCTGCTCCAATGGCGATTTTATCATGGCTGCGTTATAGCCAAAACTAAGAGTGAGGCTAAAACGGGAGATTTGAAATAACGAAACTCTGTTGATGTGAAAATGAATACTTAGTTCGGGATGCTATTAAAGCCCTAGGCGCATCTATTCAGTCAACGAGGGGGAAGTAAAGTAGAACTCAAGGTCCATTGGTAATACACTTGAATTATATTTTGGTATAAAAAGAATTGGAATGTTTAGGCAAGATTCGTTCGCTGTCGTTTCCTGATGGTTGGCAAAAATGTTTATGGGTAATCAAATAAGATAGAGATATGTTAGTAAATTACAGGCGAGTGTCCTGGCTGGGAAGTATAACGTGCTACGTTGCGCGTTTTGGTCTCCTCGAGGACAGTGTAGTATTGGGCCCAACGCTTGGTACACACACTCACGGACACCCTTCGCCCGGTACACACGTAAATATGGGTTAGATCGGTTGCTGAATTTTGGTAGGATGAATGGTTGAAATTGAACTTGGGAAATTTTGAGTTCCTGACGGGCACTTGAAATCTTCGAGCCGCTTGTACCTCGGTGCCCTACTATCCCTCAGGCAGTGATACTCGACCCCGCAGGATCGAAGACGCGTACTCAGTTGATTGGTCAAGACAACGGAAACGACTCGGTACACGGAGCGAAACACTCCGCGGAGCTCCGCTTTATCCTCGGATTTGCGAGAAACTAACTGGGTTGGTTTCAACTCGATGTTTATATCTTCTCGAATTTTGAATAGATCAGCAATCTCGATTGGCCGCTAAACGAAAGGTCTTACAATTGAAATCATAATGCGATGAGTCGTAAGTCGGAAAGTGGAACATTGATTTTGACAACAATAAAGTACGGATGTAACAGCTGATCCAATTAGCATTTGATGATGGTTGATCCAATTCGGATTTGAAGATGGTTGATCCAAATTGGATTTGATCGCGGCTGATCCAATTAGTATTTGATGGTAGTTGATCCAATTAGGATTTGATTATGGCTGATCCAATTAGAGGAAAGTAACCAAATATGGAATACCATTTTGTTTTTGTGTTATAAAGAAAAAGATAATGTACATAAAAAATGTCTCTTCTTATTTATTTATCAGTCATTTAGTTGCGCTTAAGTTATCGATAGTTTTGTTTTACATATATTAATTTAAAATATAAAATTTTCCCAAAAACA
>JAPYZJ010001990.1:0-34596 GCA_030522765.1 Ophioninae sp. B BG-2022a
AAACATTTTATTTAAACTAGCGTTTTATTAAACATTTTATTTAAACTAGAATTTTATTAAACATTTTATTTAAACTAGAATTTTATTAAACATTTTATTAAAACTAGAATTTTCTTAAACATTTTATTTAAGCTAGCATTTTGTTAAAAATTTTATTTCATCTAGCGTTTTATTAAACATTTTATTTAAACTAGCGTTTTATTAAACATTTTATTTAAACTAGAATTTCATTAAACATTTTATTTAAACTAGAATTTTCTTAAACATTTTATTTAAACTAGAATTTTCTTAAACATTTTATTTAAACTAGCATTTTGTTAAAAATTTTATTTAAACTAGCGTTTTATTAAACATTTTATTTAAACTAGCGTTTTATTAAACATTTTATTTAAACTAGAATTTTATTAAACATTTTATTTAAACTAGAATTTTATTAAACATTTAAAACTAGAATTTTATTAAACATTTTATTTAAACTACCGTTTAATTAAACATTTTATTTAAACTAGAATTTTATTAAACATTTTATTTAAACTAGATTTTCATTAAACATTTTATTTAAACAAGCGTAACCAGCCATTAAGATTCCTAGATCATACCGAACCATACTCCAATGTCTGTTCCTCCTTTGTCGCATCTAGGGACGATAAACACCTAACTAAAAGATCGTGACTTAATTGCTGATGTACGAGGGTAAAAAATCGTTCAAACGAACGTCAACGGAGCGTTCCTTTTGTACTTTTGGTTTCCGTTCGAGCGTTGAAATGGAATGAATGGGGCAAACTTGGAATTTCATGAGGTCAACTCGTGATTGTACCAATGGGGTGTACTTTCGTGAAGGCTGGATTAAATGGAAAAGAAGAACCCCCGTCGTTCCACGTCATTAAATCGTCCCAGCTCATATAATAATTACCATCCGGTTGATTTTTTTACGATAGGGGAAAACTGTGCAATGTATGGCAATTGGTGAAGGCCGAATGTTAACGAGAAAAAGCGAAGCGAACCCTCGATAAAATCTGTGCTGTTGATGGCCACGACCCCTATGAGTTCACCCTCCTTTTACTCCCTACACTGTCAATAATAATAAGCTCATCGGGCCGAGCGCCCTTTTTCAAGTATTCTCCTTTGTCGAGACTCTCGTCCAAACATCAATGATCCCTTTATCCCATAAAAAAAAAAAAAAAAAAAAAAAAAAAAATATGTGTACGTACACACCGATACACACGAGCACATTTATCCACCCTCGTTCCACATTCGTTTATTGCTTTCGGTAAGAGACCTCCAACGATCCAGGGAAATATTGGTTTTGTATATATACCAGCATTATATTTCCTGATCAGCTTGTAGCATTTTTAGAATCAAATCGAATCATCGTTAAAAATCCTCAGCGATAAACGACAGATCCAAATTTTATCATTTTTATTTAAAGCCTAGTCTCTAGCGTCTCCAAAATGTTCGAAAACAGAATTACACGTTTAGGTATTAGGATTGATGAATGGATCGTTGGATGGAGAGTTTGTCCATGATGCACGAAAATCATGGATTTTTAAGTGGAGATCAATTTGTGGGGATCTAGCTTTAGATTTTGCTAATTTAATAATACATTAATCGAATTTATGAAATGGAATCAAATAATGAATTAATGAAATTAATCAAATAAAAAATTAATCAAATAGAATCAAATACAAAATTAATCAAATGAATCAAATAATAAATTAATCAAATAGAATCAAATAAAAAATTAATTTAATTAATCAAATTAATCAAATGAAATCAAATAACAAATTGATCAAATTAATCAAATTGACTAAATGGAATCAAATTGACTAAATGGAATCAAATAACAATTTAATCGAAGTAATCAAATTAATCAAATGGAAATCAAAAATTTTTCATTCTCATTAACGATCTAATTAAAATTCTCCAAAGTGGCTTAACGGAGGTTTCGTCGATGACTATAACTATTTTTGTGCCGTACAGCAGAAACATCAAAAACCTTCCATCGCTTCCTTCAAAACCACAGACAACCGGAAACAAATCAAAAATCCGAAAATTCTAATTTATCAAAAATTGAATACCGAGTCAATAGTTTATATCAGATTAATTCAGATAATTCGATATTGCATCCAGGATCATTGGATCATCGATATATCTCGATCTCTCGAATCGACTATTTTTCACTGCCATTTCGCTCATTAACCAAAAGTTTGAATTTTTTCCAAGCGTTCACGCTCGAGATCCACAATTGTGCCAACGAAAAAAAAAATGGAAGGGAGGTCATCGACGCGAATGATTTATGATAATTGGACGTCGACAATCGAGAGTATCGTCAGAGAGAAATCGCCGATAATTATGTCAACGAATGATTTCGAGTGATTGATTTTACAAAACGTTGTGCCGTGATGTCACCGATGACGAGGCTAGAGATTTTTTTTTAATGACAGCGCGTCCAATTAATTGATCGAAGCCCTCGTCGAGGCGTGTTTTTCGAATGGAAAAATCGAGTCTTGTTGTCGAGAATTTTTACGGGGTAATAAACCTTCCCATTAATTCGTTAATTGGACTCATTATCGGAGGAACCCTCCATCGATGGGAAATGGAAAGGAAAGGGGGAAAAAAAAAAAGAATTCGGATGATTCGAGGGATGGAGAAAAGCGTTAAAATCGTGAAAACTATAGCTCTTCGGATTACTGTACTCACACGTATATAAATTGCGTAAACGCGGCAGCAGGAACTCTCGTACACAGGGAACACGAGAGGGGGCGTTGCACACGCGCTGATAGCCTCCGGGGCTAACGGGCTCGTCTCGAACGATTTAACGATCGTCCGACTCCAACCGGGATAACATTTTTTCCTTTTTTTTTTCGTTTGATTTTTTTTCATCCTTTTTTATTCGCCCGGTTTAAGAGGATCGATAATACGCCTTTCGAAATGCACCGGCGCAGAGTTTCGTCCAGCCAAATCGGAACGTATCGTAAAAAAAAAAATTTATGGATCGATAAGACATCGGGAACTCTGGGTGTAATCCGGATTTTCCGGATATCGAAATCATTTTATTTCAGTTTTTGTTTTTTTTTTTTTTTAAGGCTTGAAAATACATGTTGTCGTTTTCGAGAGGTATTTTATTGGAAATGGAATTCTTTCGAAACGTTTGAGAAGAAAAATGACAAGTTGGAAAATTTGGTAAAGAATTATTATTCGAGATCTTTAAAAACTATCTTGTGCTGTATAGGGAATCAAATGGATTCTCGTGCTTTCTTTTGGTAAGCTGTAGGAATCCAATGGGTTGTTCCATTTGATCCTCGTACTGAATTTTTTTTACGTATTTTTTAATTCAAGGTGCTATATGAATTTATGTAGTAATGGATTCATTAGTTTCTGACAGAATCTGAAACGATTTTTAATTCGTCCACTTTCGTGGTTAAAAATGTGTGGGTCTTTGGTAAAGGTACATTTTATCTCAAAAAACCATAAATCAGTCAAAAATAATCAGTTTAAGGGCATACAGATTGGACATTAAAAAACCGTTGGAATTTTTGATAATTTGGAAAATGATAATACATAGGACGATAATACATAAATTATTTTATCAAGCTACTTATTTGGTTCTGGGAAAAAAAACATTATTTAGGAATTTTATTTTTCTAAATTTATTTAAATTCTAGTTAAAATTTATTTTTAATTGATTTTCGTACACGAAAAGTTGATAATTTTATGAATATAATTGTTCAAATTTAATGATTCATCGTCACCTAGAAACGTCGCAAAATTTCAGAGCTATAAGTGATCGACAAGGGAATGAAAAATCGATTTTTTTATTTTGCATCTTGTGGAATTTCAAGTTAAATAAAGGTTCGTAAAAAAGAAAATTCATCCATAAATTATATCTTGATGGCTGGAGCTCGATAACTCTCTTTTTATCTCGTTCGGTACACTAAAAAATGCATGAATATCTCGTCGTCGCTTTCGACGAAAAATTCGATTTATTTTCATCCATAATTCGTGAATAAATAATGTAATTAAAAAGAGCATCCGTCAGACCGATTCTTGCCACGAGTCATGAATAATAACGTTCCTTCGTGACCGACCATTCGACTTACAAGCCGATAGGAAGTTCATCCCGATTCATTAAATGATTTTTGGAAAAGGCTCTGTTTCCGGTCTCTCTCTCTCCGATTTTCTCCACATTTGCAAATGTTATTTTTAACGGGTGAAACTCGCTTACGAAATTTTTAAAATACAGTTTTTACCGATTTTAAAAAAATACGCATTTCTCAAATTTCGATGAAAAATAACATATGCAAAAATGATCGAAATCGGATACCGGAAATCGTTTTTTTTTTAAGTAAAATTGATTTAACACGTGTTAAATAAATTTTACTTCCAAAAAAGTTACTTTTTTGGAAGTAAAATTAAATACCTATATAAAAATATATAAAATAAAAATATATAAAAATATATAAATAGTAACCAAACAAGTACTTTTTTGGAAAATTCGAAAAAAAACTGTTTTCCGTTCTCGAATGAGTACTTTTTTGGAAAATTAAAAAAAAACTGTTTTCCATTCTCGAATGAGTACTTTTTTGGAAAATTCGAAAAAAAAAGTGTTTTCCATTCTCGAATGAGTTGGGGATTCGTATACATTACCGGAGTCTAACAAAACCGTACAGCTTGCACGAGCTCAATTGAACAACTCTCTCCTTTTCCTCGGCTTTATATCTCCCTTTATTCCTTCGACGTAGCAGCGAACCGCAGGCTTACTCTTCTCCGGGGGGTAAACTTGATGAGATTAATGGAAACTAAATTGAGACCGGGTGCAAGAGACGCCACCGAAGTTTGTCGTCAGCATGTGGCGTGAAGGAATCGAAGACACGATTGCGAGAAAACTCGTGATTGTGTGTGTACCCGAGTACAGAAAGACACGAAAATCGACAAATCTCGCTGACAAAAAAAAAAAGGAATTACTCAACGTGAACGTTTTTCAAGATTTTTCCATTGGGAAAAAGAAAACAAACGAAAAGATTTTCCGGAATGCAAAAAAGAAAGTCTTCCGGTTCATAATACGTTTTCAGAAAAACCTCGAAGTGATGAACCGTCTTTAAAGAAGGATTGAAACAAAAATGGATTTTCTTACGTGATTGTTACATATTTTTATTATATTTTTAAAATAATTTTTTTATAGTTTTTATTTCGTAATATTCATAGTATACAAATATTTTTTGGTTTTTCAAAAAATAAATAATAAGTCTGTGGATAAATTTTGAAAAATTTAAAACCAATGACGTTTTTAAAAATGCATATAAAAATAAGGGATCCTTCTTTTCAAAATTTTTAGTCACGTAACATTGGGGAAAAAAAAGATTTCTCGTTAAGCAAAATTACGTTTGTCATTGGAAACAAATATTCAAATATTTTTATCGCAAAGATGAGAACTGTTTAAAACAAAAACAAAGATATTTTCCGAAATTCGAACTTTTGAAAAGCGTTTTTTCCTCCCATTACTAGATATTTGATACACATTTTTTTGTTTAAACAACAAAATCCGAAAAATTTCTATTCGCACTTCTATTTCTATGGAGAGAGGGTTAATATCCACCCAATAACAGTAAAATATTCTTGAATGTACCAAAACCATATTTAGCCAAAAAAAAAACAATTTTTTAAATTTATTTCAAATTAGTACAACCCCTTAAAACTTACACATCTACAAACAGTTGATGAACCCTCCGTATTCTCATCCCCGTGCACAGCATATCAAAAGAGCCCATCTTCGTCTTCTTTTCCAGCTTTGTCGTTTTCATTCCTCGGAGTTTCTCACCCTCTCGCAGTCGTCGGGAAGAGTCTCATGCCGCAAGTATATAGGGTGACCGAAGTGTTGTTGTAAACGACGATCGAAAGAAAAAGAAATAGAACTTCATCAACTAGAAGCAAAAATTGAGTAGACACTGAGTTCCTAACTATGTGAATTAAAGCCACTTAGGATCAACTTAACTCAACTCAACTCAACTCAACTTAACTCAACTTAAGTTGACTTAACAAACCCAAACAAACCCATCTTAACTCAACTCAACTAAACTTAACTTAACTGAACTTAACTCAACTTAACTCAACTTAACTCAACTTAACTCAACTTAACTCAACTTAACTCACCTTAACTCAACTTAACTCAACTCAACTTAACTCAACTTAACTCAACTCAACTCACCTCAACTCAACTTAACTCAACTTAACTCAACTTAAGTTAACTTAACAAACCCAAACGAACTTAACTCAACTCAACTTAACTCAGCTCGACTCAACTTGACTTAACAGTTAAGAGGTTGTTAATTCTTCGTTAACAATTTGTTAACAGGAAATTTGCAATGTACAAATAAAAATCATGAAACTACAATAACTCAGTAACTACTGAATTTAGAACTCTATTCGATGGAGCTTAATTTGTTCAAAGTGACCGCTAGAACGAGCCCTCTCAAGAAATAGGTCGAATTTCCAATCACCCTGTATATATTTCTATCTCCCTGGTGGTTTTCCCTGCTACTACGAGCCAACACCAGGCACGAGGTAATGAAGTGGCAACACGGCGTTTGAGGGGTCGGGAACGTGAGCTCTTCAGATTGTGTACTGTACGGGTATATACGAGTATAGGGGTTTGGGGTGGCACTATAGGGGTGAGATTGATACCCCTGGAGTCACGTCGGAAGTGCTGAGAGAAAGAGAAAGACAGAGAGAGAGGGAGAGAGGTGTCGAGAAACTGAATCGTAGGGAGTGGGCGAGATCAGACAGTACACACATACACAGATGCATTTATTGAAGTACGTGAGATTGAGAAGGGCGTAACTAAGAGTAACCAGGAAGAAGACTGCGGTCCGTTCGTCAGGGTTCGCTACGCCACGAAGAAAAGTTAAGATGGCGGAGTTGGATCGAGTGGTAGTAGGATGGCGAACGAGAAGAGCACCGTGAGATTCTCTTCCTCGGGAATACACCCTTAAGGTTCCAACAAAATCATCACAGGGTGTACATGGCAAGGGGAAAACGAAAAGGTCGAGGGATGATGGCTGGGATTCGGCACGTCACCTTGACAAACTGGGCTGGAGGAGGAGTGAGTCCTGTTCTGCAAAGGATTGCTGGAAACGTTTCACGAGCAGTTACGAGCCTCGACCCAGAATCTACAGAGATGTCGTTCAAGCTTCTTCAATCCTCGTCAGCCTCCGGCCACAGACAAGCAATACGTGTACCGTGTGTATCGACCATCAGCCAACAAAAGATACCAGCCGTACGATTCACCTTTTCAAGCTCGTGTCTTTTGCGCCCTTTTGCTTCTCAGAAGGGCCAATAGCATTGTGTATCGTCTCGGATCTTTCCTCTTAGAAAAGACTTTGAGGAGAAAAGGGTAGAAACCGGAGGGAAAGTGAAAATACCAGCGCGTAAACCTTGGCTAAAACGAAACTACCCCATCGAGATTCAATTTGCGAATTTCGCAGACGTCAAATTTATTTCGGGAATACACATGAGCACTTTCCTGTTTGACGCACCCCTTAAATTAGTTATCTCTCCCCGGGGGCGGTTTTGAACGGCTCGAGGAAAAAAAAAAGTTCTCGTCATTGAATCACCTACACGTACCAATGTGGAAATCTCATTTATGAATTTGATGGAAATGAAGATTGAGTTTGACGAGGGTCGAAGGGACGAATCATACGAGAATCATACGAGGCTCGATTAACCCCTGATTCTATTCTTTTCCGGACGATTCGATCTTTCGTGATTGTTGCTCGGGGCCAAGTCACACGAGTACCATCTATGAAGTGTTATCGACGTAGTTACGCCGGATATGAAACTCTAATGAATGAAGAAAAGATCAAACGGAAAGAAGTGATTTTTAAAGTGATTTTTAGAGGCCTATAGAAGCCTTACACAAAATGGGGGACATTAATGGTATTTTTAAAAATGATTGCAATAGGTCATTTGAAGACGCGCCGTAAATGACAAAACCAAACATTTCTTGGGACTCCAGAAAATGTATTTATTCTCAAAGCGATCAGTCCTCGAAATAAGTTCGAAAACTTATGGATAACTGTATAAAGAAAGAATAAAAAATAAATAAAAAGTTAATCTACAAACATCGCTATTGAAGGTATTATCGAAGAGAAAGAGAGAATGAAAGAAATGAAGACGGAGAGCTCGAGGCAGTACCGGAAACATCTCGAAAGGAAATCGATTTCACGGTGCAGTCCTGTCCACAAGCCGCACCCAACCAAAGTGAAAGAGGATGATAGGGAAAGTTTAGGGATCGTGAAAGCTGGAACCCTTCGGCATTCTCTTGAAGGATGCGAAATTCGATTTTGAATACAAGCTACCGCAAAATCCGTGGTGCTCGTATATTCGCACGTAGGGGTGCGTATATCTGTGTTAGGAAAACTCAGGGATGGGGTCGACCGCTGGGTGGTTGACTGCGCCGGTTTCGAGGTTGACTGAATTTCTCGTGGAATTGAAATATTCATACGCAAAGGTCGGGGCCTCGTAGCTATAGTGACGCGTATAGGGAAGCGTTTGCCGGAATCTGGAATTTGCCTTCCGCGTACCTACACACCTGTCCCTCATTGGTACGAATGTATTCACGGGGCACGGTTTATGCAACCCCCGTTCACCCACTGACACTGGAATACATGCCCACAAAACGCGAGATATTAATACGTCCATAGCGCATGCAGCGACCCATAATGAGCAAACGAACGTTTCGCCAAGGTCTACCGCATAGTCACACAGACACCGCCAAATTCGTGAAGCTCGAACATACATTTGCCCTGTACAACGGAAACTCCCTAATTCCCACCTCGAAGACCAAATAAACCGACGAGCTTTCGTAGACTCTTTGCCGAATGGATGAGCCTCTCAAAACGCGCCCAATGCCCGCTCCCACGCTGAACTTCAACCTTACGAAGATAAGAGAAGCGCCCCCTTAAAGGCGCAACGAGCGGAATTTCCTAGTCAAAAGTTTCACGCGATCGAAATTCCAGTATTATTTTGGAAAGGGAATTCCAATTGAATTCTGACGTATCGACGTTGTGGCTAAAGCCCTTTTCCTATTTTCACGTTAACAGTCTCTTTGGTGTTTAAAAACTGGCAATTTAATAAATTATCTTGAATTCTGTACGTTCTGTGCAGTTTTTTGTTAAGAAACATTTCTGTCACTGAATATTTATAGAACAATTATTTTTTCAAGGTATGCAATAAATTGTTTCTATTTTTAATATTTTTATCGCATTGAAAAACGCTGCACTGTTTGTGGCAATGAATATGAGACAATTCGTGTATGATTTCTTTCATCACAAGTTGTCAAAAGTAGATTTGTACATGTGCATTTCTCAATAATCGCAAAATCTGTAAATCTCGTTTGAACGACAGCTACCCGTACTGTGTAATTCCATAACGAGCAGTGCGAGTACACGTCACCTGTTATATCGTTCGTACGTAATACACGCCGAGTTTCCGTACGAGCCTCAGGCTACGAAGTGAGAACTCTAAATTCGCGTATACACGTCAGGATCTACGAGATTTGCATGTTATTTCGAGATCGGAGACTTTGGGGAGGTCGTAACCGAGAGGAACAGATGGGAACAAGAGTTCAACATAGCGGGCCGAGCCAAGGTGCAAATATAGAAGGTGACACACAAAATCGCACAAAACACTTCAATATACGAAGAGCTCTAAATTCTGAACAGAAAAGTCCTTTTGCATATTTCCGTCCGACGCACCGTTGATTAGATATCGATTAAACAGTGTCAGCTAATAAAAAGCGGTCGCCGGACCCCCACTTCGCCTGGGACCAATCGCTGCGCTCGGAGACGGCGTGGCAGGCACGGCCACCACGCTCCACTCCGTACCACGCGCTTGGCGGACGGCGCGGATTGGCCAATACTAATCTCTCGATATCTCGGGAACGCTGCATCGGAGAAAAATGTGATTGAGGACTTTTCTCATCAGAATCGCACGCCCAAACTAGCATTTGAGTTTTGCAAAAAAATTTACGAATCACCTTATACATGTCTTCCTGCACGCGAGATGTTCGGAGTTTGGTCACGAAATATAGAGAGTTCGTCCCATGGGCGAGCATCAACTCTCGTATACGTCAGACAGTACATATTCCAGTCCTTGTTCAGCGTTGCAACGCTCCTCGTCCCGGCTCTTTTGTACTGCTGCATTTTTGCTCCTACACTCGTACATTCTGCATATACGAAAAAGTCTTCCGGCTGTCTTATCTCTCACTTCATCCCTCTCTCTCTATCTTTTTCTCCTTTCGAGCCGAAATATACTGAGCGCAGACTTGACTAGGAAGAAAAAGGATGAAAAAAAGAAAGACATAGGATAACTTGGGACACATCGCTCTTCAGACTTTCCATATGGATCAGTGACGACGTACACGCGAAATCTTCGAGGCCAAAGAATTCCTTGAAAATGCACAGTGCACGCATTCTATCTCACCTCCGTAAGGCTTTTTCCCATATAAATTTTCATTCCTCTCTGCTCCACTCTTCCTCTCCGTGTCCACCTCTCTGGCATATTTCCATTTTATCCTTTCTCTCGTTTTATTCCATGTTCCTCCATATATCTATGGACCTTGACGTTGTTCCGGAAATGTATGTCTCTCCGCGTATATATTCAAAGAGAAACCGCGAAGTCTCTGTATTATGCATGAGAACTGATGTGCACGAAAACGTACAAAGTCTGAGGATGAGAGCAACGCCGGAATCGCATAAGGCTCGGAACATTCGAGAACAATTTCTCCACCCTCGTTTGTCACAATACCTCTTATGATCACGATGATATTTCTTCTTTCGTAACTTTCAATTCTTATCCTATCCCTGCCCTCCTTTCTCGAAATACTTGTATTACCCGATCATGGAATTAGCATGACAGCCACCGGTACGACATTCAGCAGAAATCAGAATACTTATCATTCGTGTACGTTACCGAGATAAATGGTTTGTTTTTACAAACCATTTCTCTCTCAATTTTTATTAACTTTTGCTTTTTTTGATAAAAATAAAATTGATAAAATTCGATATAATTTTTGCATTTTTTAATAAAAATTTGTTTGATAAAAATCAAACAAATTTTTCGGTTCAAAGATATTATATTAATTGACAGATATTAAAAAAACGCAAAAATTACTGAAAATTGAAACAATACTTGATAGGCCAATAATAATTTTTTTTGATAAATAATTTAATAGTTATAAACCTATCAATTGTACACCGTCATTTTTGGAAAAATATATTGTACTCGAAATCTTCTGCAGACTTTAATCGCTGCAAAATGAACAGAGCTAAATAAATAGCATTAATTCTTGCTTTTGGCAATTAATCTATAAAACAAGAAATAATTTATTGCAACAATAAATTAATTAGTGTTCATTGAAAAATTCAATATACCCTGTGTCGAAACCTATTGTTTAATTCGCTTTAAAAGTTTAACAGACAACGCTATTATTGTAATCCCTTGTTCACTTCCAATCTAGTATTCTCCCATAATGAATCGTAGCTTCCTCTTGAATCAGTATACTCTTCGACGACAAAAGTTTTCTCTAAATTTTTCGCACTGGCCCAACCCCTTAATGCCAGTATTCAAACTTAAGTAAAAGTAGAGAATCGCGCGATGATTTTTCCGTGCGAAAGAGTAGACAACCGTGATCACAAAGTGTAAATAATCCAGTTTGGTAGCCGCAAATTTAATTAATACCGTGTGATTTTCAATTACAGCCGAGACCACAATTACGCATGCGAACCGGCAATTAATTATCGGTCGTTACAATAACGTTATTCGTGAATACCAGGTACCTATAGGAGCGATTTCAGCGAGTTAATTATCGTTAGAGAGGGCATGGTCCTCATTAAAAAAAATCACTCCCATCCACGAGTAGAGAGAGAGAGAGAGAGAGGAGACCGGAATGTTCACGTATTCGTTGCCAATTTCGCGTTACGATCGCCCGAGTTCAGGGAGGGGAAGAAAAAGTAGGAAAAGGGAAACAGCGTGGGAGAGAAAGAGAGAGAGAGAGAGGGACCTCACGGTCCCTTTATATTACGGGAACATGTCAGGCCAACCAAAACGCAGAGAAGAGGGTTTTCCTCCAACGAGTGTAGAAACGACGAAAATTATTTCCGAGCTAACGAATGGGCTGGTGGTAATGACGTGGTAAACCACGCATGCTCCCTATATACGTGAATAAAGCCCCCTCTCTTTCTCACTCTCCACCACGTACACTCAATTGTACTCACAATAACTCGTTAGCTCTGTTAAGAGTGCCACGAGCGTGTGGACCTACATGCCACTGATGTATGATTTTTATCCCCCCCCCTCCCTTTTTTTGTTGCCATTTCACTCTCGTTTCCCCAACATACGCTTTCTGCTTTCTAATCCACCTCCTCCTTACCAATCCATTACCAACGACTTCCGCAAGTAAGGGCCCATGTAAGGCCCATTTTATTTGTTTTTAACTCATTTTATTTGTTAAACCATTAAACGATTTTTCGCTGTGAGTAAAATTCGACAAAAGTTATTTTTTTTTAAATCTAACGATGTTCAACAAGCTGTAATTATTATTTTGTTTTTTAAGTACGTCACATCGTTGGTTTTGATAAGACGTTTTTCTTCAACTTCGCAAATCGTGAGAAATTGTTCAACTGTTTTTTACGCCGTATTCCGTAATCTTTCATGGATATTTATGGCATTTTTATCGTAATTACATTTTTGTAAACAACGTATAATTGTTCAAATAACTTTTGTGCATTTTCGTGCACAATTAAAAATACTAACGTATTTGAAGATTTTTTTTTTCTTTGTTAAGGAAAATTGTTTAATTGAAAATTAGATTGTCGTTTTTTTAAATAATTTTTTTTTATTTGATTTTTATTTATTTTTCAAAAATATTTATTATTTTATTAGTTAATTAAATTTTATTTTTTATTAAATTTTTATTAAATTTTTATTAAATTTTTATTAAATTTTTATTAAATTTTATTAAATTTATTATTCGTTAAATTTGAAATTTAATTTTTTTATTATTGCAAAGCAGTTTTAAACTATATGTATCCTTTTCGAAAATGATGAATTTCCTCTCTTTCGTGCTCCTTCTATATGTTTAACTCTCGCGAGTTAAATTACTGTAATAAAAAGCTAGATTTGCTTCGCGAGCGGAATACGAGCCAATCACCCTGTATATAAGAGGTTTTCGAAGGCACAACGATTGTACAGATCCTGGCGGCAAATCATGAGTGTTGGCCGTAGGCGCTAATGCCTCGCGAGACTTTGATTAACGGATTGATAATGACTCGGCCATTCGTGGACTCCAATATATATATATATATTTTTTTTTCCATCATTATTCTCAAAAGTGTACTTTTTGTCGCTTCCTCTTTGATTCTCACAATATTCTCGACCGTGTGTCATAACGATGAATAGACGAGAAAGCAAAAAAAAAAAACGTGGAGGCTCACTCGAAAAACTTCTCGAAAAAAAAAAATTAAAAAATTAAAAAAAAAGAGCAGGTGAGTAAAAGAGTGAAAGAGAGGGAGAGGAAGAGTGGAAGCGCGAGGTTTAATGAACGGCTCATTTGTCCTGGCTCCTCGCACTTGGAAATTAATTTGTCCTTAATCATCGTCGGACGACCAAGAGGATGTTCTCAAATTACTTATCCTTCCCCATCGATTTAAACGCTAAGAATAATGAATTTCCGTCGATCGTAATCGCTTGATTACCCTATTATAAAAATATGTCGCTTTCGATTTCCGGCCTGTTTTTATGGATAAGCGAATTTTTCGGGGGATGGAAAATGTAGAGCGTCCTCTGAACCTCGCCTATTACCTATTTAATTTCTAATATAATTTATTAAATAATTTAAAAAAAACGATTTTTTGAAAATTTCAAAAAACGATTTTCAAAAAACAATTTTTTGAAAATTTCCCTCCGAGACGATCCCTTAATAGGCTGAATGGAGGTTCTACAGACCGCCTACGGTAGGCCGAATGGAGGCCCAGTGAATTTTCTGCGTTCTCCGTGTTAAAAACTCAAAAAATTGAAAATTGAATTGAATTGCTGTCGATTTGCGGCCTGTTTTTATGGACAAGCGAGATTTTACGAGGGATAGAAAAAGTAGAGCGTCCTCTGAACCTCGCCTATTACCTATTTATTTTCTAATGTAATTTATTAAATAATTTTTAAAAATCGATGTTTTTGAAAATTTCACTCCGAGACGATCCCTTAATAGGCTGAATGGAGGTTCTACAGACCGCCTATGTTAGGTCGAACGGAGGCCCAGTGGATTTTCTGCGTTCTCCGTGTTAAAAAATTGAAACTTGACGTTTTCTGAAACCCAAACTGATAAAGGTGATAAAAGGAGTTCCAACCGTTCCAAAAAAAAATCTAGCCTTAGTCAAAATAATCTAGAATAAAGTAGAAGAAATAAATCGATCTTTATCAAGGTTTTAACGAAGCGACTATTTTTTCGTTATTAATCACAAATGGAATAAAATCGTTTTTTCATCAGGGTCGCAATTAAATTGGCAAAGATTCGTAGAATTTTTTTTTTGTCAAGCACTCGTCCAATTCGACTGCATTAATACTCTCGGATTTCGCCACGGCGAGTATCACGGAAGCTCTTTTTTTTTACATTAAATTCCATTCTATATATATATATACATATATATTTCCTACAATTCAGCGCTTTTTCAGCGATAAAAACTTTTTGCCCTCGCTTCTTTCGCTCTCAATTTTCTTTGCTGCTCTGAGAGTTCCCTTTTTTCCCCTCTCGTTTCTGATTCCGTCTAGTCGGCGAGCCAGGAAAGTGCCGCGGCACGATTTTAATTAACCAACCTCTCGCCTCTCTCGGTTTTCATTTTTTTTTTTTCATCTTCTCTCTTTTTTTTTTTTTTTTTTAATTCCATTGCGCGAAAACACCTGCGAACTCGCTCTTGAGTGTCGGGCCTCGAGTTTACAATGGTCTTTCTCACTTCTCATCGTACTCCTCTCTCTCTCTCTCTCTCTCTCTCTCTCTCTCTCTCTCTTTATCCCCTTCGCGTTTTCTCTCTCCGTAAACCCACCGCAAAACACAGGACCGCGTACAATCGCGCTCCTCGCGTCATTATCCCGCTCATGTATGTAAGTACACGTGTAGTTACGTCCTACGGCGCGAGACTCTGGAAGACACACGAAGGAGGGATGCAAAGTGCCCGGTAAGAGCCGGAGGAAGTAATACACGTGCATAAGCTTATATTTTTTCGCATGTACCATTATTATTATTATTATTAATATAAATTATTATTTTTTTTATTTATAAAAAATTATTTAAATAAAAATATTAATAAAGTTATTTATATATTTATATTAATAAAATTATTTAAATGTTTATATTAATAAAATTATTTAAATATTTGTATAAATAAAATTATTTATATATTTATATAAATAATTATATTATCATTTCGTACGCAAATCGTTTTTGCTCGTACGAGTCCAATTTAAATCCTGAAGGATTCCCACATCATCTGGGGAAACCTGATTCTTGATGAATCTCATCGTATCCCGTTCGTCGAATTTTCTTCACCAAATATATGTAGATAAATGTAAATAAACAAATATATAGAAAAATAACCCAAATCCATAGATAAATAAATATAAATAAAAAAATAATATAATATAAATAAAATGTTCGTGAAAATGGATAAATCTTCGAGTGCATGAATTATTGAAAAAATTACGTTTTTTATATTTTTTTATTTATATGTTAAAAAATATTTAAGTGAAATATAAATTTGTATAATTTTACTCTAATCATCGATGGAGACAAAATTTGTCAACGGATTTAACCACACAATCTTCTACCCAATTTGAATGTTCGTTTTAGCTTCGAAATAGCAATTTAACGTTGAATCCACTTTGAAAAAAAAAAAAACTGTCAAAATTAGAGACCGTAATTTTTCACCGATTTTTTTCCAAGTGTTTCACAGATAAATAATCGATTCGCTTCGGCCTTCCGAAGTGAAACAATTTTTCGTGATTATGGATCTACCCAGTGATCAAACCGAACGAAACGTCGACCAAAATTAAGTGACGGGATATTTGTCATCTTTCCCCCTCTCTCTCTCTCTCTCTCTCTCTCTCTCTCTCTCTCGTCCGCTATCCACTCTCAATTATTCTACGGTAAATAGACGATGGTAGATCTTTTGATGCTGTCAACACGAGGAAGAACCGGATGAATGAACGATATTTCAGTCAAAGGGAGCAGCGCCCTCACGGATCTGTGTCACGGTTACATTCGTTACACCTTTCTACACACTACCATTTCTATATACACACACGGGTACACGCGCGCACGCAAACATAAAAAAAAATATAACACGAGTATAGACATCGAGTGCCTGCATCAGAGTACAGTAAAATTCCGATTTTGTACAAAGAAGAGGACACACACTGTATAAATCGTCAACTTTTTTATTTATTGTCAAATGCAAGCTACATACTCATTATTTATATTTTATTATATTTTATTGAATTTATAATAAAATATAATAAAATCAAATAAACCTTGATATTTATGAAATGTGAATATCGAAAAATAAAGAAAAATAAATTTATAAAATAATTTTCAAGGTTTATTTCTTATTATAATATTTGATTAAATTTATAATAAAATATAAGAAAACGAAACAAACCTTGATATTTATAAAATGTCAATATTGAAAAAATAAACAAAAAAAAAATAAAAAAAATAACTTTGAGATTGAAACTGTTTTATTTTGTGAACTTATATATTTTCCTATCTTTTTTTTTAGTTGGATATTTCAAAATCGTCGTCATACCAAAAACAGATTCCAAAATAGATCCAAATAAACCCAAACAAACCCAAACAAACCTAAAAAAAACGTGGAGAAAAGGTCGGGGAATAAAAAAAAAAGATCGTTAAAAATCGAGATTCGACTGTACTCTTTCCGTTTCTTCTCTTCCTCTCCGTCTTTCTCTGTGGGAGACTCTTCCGAACATGACAATGTGAACAATGCATCTTGAAATGCTGCCGGGACTATGGTCGCGGTGAAACTTTTACAAAAGCTCAACGGTGACTTCGTGCCGAGTGTGTATAACCTTTCATCTCTTCTCGTCCCTCTCTCTCTCTCTCCTTCTCTTTCTATCCGTCCCTTCTCCACCACTTACGAGACGAGACTTCGTGACACCTGCTGGTGGCCCATTTAGGCCGAACTGAAAGGAAGTGCCCATATGTGTGTTTGTACGTGTTCGCGTACTCGTATGTACGAGCAAGTGTACTACAGTGGGTCGTCGGTTTTCGAGAAGTATATATGTACTCGGTGCACCTCAGGAACTCGCGGCAACGAAATACCGCAAGGTTTGCCTGACAACCCGAAACCGCGGTAACACGAATATATATATATATATATATATACAAATATACGTGCGACAACCGGGTCCAAAGAGGGCCCAACTTCGAAGAAGTTTGCCGACGTGTATATGAGATCGGGAGCGCTATGGATCCCCATGCTCAACGGGGATCACCGTACGTTGGCAAATTAGTAAGCTTGATACGTTTTTTCGCCGGATGGAGAACTTTTTCGAAATTTTTAGGAGAGCTGAGAAAAAGGAGATCTTTGGTTTGAAGAAGATTAGAGATAAGAAGATAAGATATGAAGAATATAAGAGATAAGAAGAGAAGAGATAAGAATATAAGAGATAAGAGCTAGGAAGATAAGAGATAAGAAGAGAAGAGATAAGAATATAGGAGATAAGAGCTAGGAAGATAAGAGATAAGAAGATAAGAAATCAGGAGATAAGAGATAAGAAGGCAAGCGATAAGAAGATAAGATAATAAGAACATGAGAGATAAGAAGAGAAGAGATAAGAGCTAGGAAGATAAGAGATAAGAAGATAATAAATGAGGAGATAAGAGATAAGAAGACAAGAGATAAGAAGATAAGAGAAGATAAAAGACAAAGAAAGAACACTTCCGTGATAACAAATCGAAAGCTTTTACTAATTTCCTTAAAAATTGAATTTTCCGAAAAATATTCTCTCGTAATTCGCTAACAAGATTTGACAAAAATTCGAAAACTTTACTAACTCATTAAACAATACCGTAAAATAGTAGATACTTCACTAGTAAAATAATTTGTTTGCATCTCCCCATCTTAGCACCCTTTTAAAAAATGGTAAAAACCTACCATTATTCAAAGCCAATTTATCCAGATCCATTTCACGAAAGAAATCCTTTTTTTTTTAATTCACTAAACGATGTTAAAAAATAACGACGGATCGATGAATGAATTGATTTTTTTCTACCATCGTCAATGGATGTTAACGAACACCCAACATTCGTGTATTTCCTTTTCCCATTTTGCCTGATACCGGAATGTGCAGGGGGGAAAAAAAGCGTTCCAGAGTGTCGAGACCAATAGGGGGTGGGAATGGAGGGGGGAGGACGAGGAAATGAAGGAAGTTACAGACAAGGAAGACAAGGGTTTGGTCCAAGGGAATAAGAAGACCGCATCACGATCCAGTTTATACGCCAGACCTACTGATTTCTTCCCAATTACGTCCCAAAGCGAGCAGGTGGTCTTCTCCTTCGCTGGAGTATCTCTTTTACGTTCAAGAATCGCCCGAGGATCATTATTTTATCCTGGTGGTTCAACTTCGGTGTTTCGTATGTTTGTACGTATACAGGGTGTCCCAGCCAAAAATGTTATCCCTGAAATGGGGGATAGGGGATGAAATTCTAAGACGATTGATATAAGCATGTATGGGTCTCAGATGAATCCCTGAATTTATATTAATTTTTTTACGCCAGCCAATCGGACTCGCCCGAGCCGGAGAGTCCGCATGGTGGGGGTACCGCCCCTCCGCGCACTACCCACTCCGCGACACGTACGTGTCACTCACCGACGTAGGCCCGCCTCCGGGCGCGTCTGATTGGTCTGTCGTAAAAAATTTATAACAATTCAGGGGTTCATCTGAGACCCATACATGCTTATATCAATCGTCTCAGAATTTTGCCCCCTACCTCCCATTTGAAGGACAACATTTTTTAGTTGGGACACCCTGTATAACGTTTGCCTCGTTATGGCTATTCCACGCAACGCCGTATTTCTTCCTCGACCGATCCAACTACCGGATGATTTACGCTTTTTGATAAGGATTCAAATTGCTCCGAGACACAAAAACGTATCTTCGTTTCGAACGAAAAAGCCCATGCCAAACCCTACGAAAATACGAAAAAAAAAAAATTAATTGAAATCGCGTTCATTGCCTGCAAAAAGGCTCCCCGATGCCTATTGAAACTGAATCGCTGTCGGAATTTCTTTACCAATGATACAGTAATACCCCAATTTTTTATAAAATTCATCTATTCGTACTTTGTTTGAAAGGACGATTTTTAAATTCTTAAATTTTAACATATGAGGTACCACTATCAATATGTATTTTAAAAGAAAATATTAAACTATTTTTTTTTAATTCACAAATGGAAGTTGTATACTTACCATTTTATATCAATATTAATTATTATCGATGATGAAAATAAAGCGATAAAAAAATTGTGAAAAAATTAAATATCTTTGTTTTTTTTTTACATTTTTCACATTCTTATTTAGCCTAATAATTCTCTCGATCATAAAATCCCCTAAACCTCGATAACATATTTTCTTAATTATTTATCTATCATTAATTTCCATTTGTTTTTCACTAATTAACTTTAAATCTATACGTCTGTCGCAACAAAATAATTCAGCAAAAAAATCCTAAAATAACCAACAATCAAAATAATCAATATTTCCATCAATTTTTCCAAAAACCTATCTATCATACCTCAAATTTTCCAAAATTTTTTCAATTATATAATATCTATCCAGTAATACCGTACTCGTTCAAAGTTCACTTTTTTCAACGCGGAGGCCCTTCGAACTCCCACTATCGAGATAAATAAAAAACCGGTGAAAAAAAATTGCCAAAAATTGAAAAAACAAAAAAAATCGAAATCGATATAAAATCGGGATTTCACTGTACATCGTCTTCTCTCGATTCATCTCACATTCTATGTAGCATCCTCTCGTAGATACGCGATACCAACAAGGACGACGGACAAAGTCTCGACGACTTTAGTTCCGTCTCAGTTCGCTTGACAGAAGAACACGAAGAACGATTCTTCCATTCATTCGGTCTGAACCGTCCAGAGGATTTTGCCAACTCGTCTCCAAGATCTCATTCCCTCCTATCTCTTCAAACCCCCCCCCCCAAAAAACCCTTCCCCCTCCCCTCCATCGCGACTTTTTTTTTCTCTTTTGCTTCCTCTCGTATTCGCTCTCGTCTCATATCTCATCCGGCACCGTGTATACACGTTTCATGGCGATAAGAGCGATCTCTCTCGTGTAGAGATGCAAAGCAAACTGTAGAGGGCTCTCTACCCCGGAATTTCCCTTCCTCGATTTTCTCTCTCGCTCTCTCAATTTTTATTATTATTATTATTATTATTATTAGTCTATTATTAGATTGCTAGATTATTAGATTATTATTATTATTAGTCTATTATTAGATTATTAGATTATTAGATTATTAGATTAATATTATTATTAGTCTATTATTATTATTAGATTATTATTATTTTTAGTCTATTATTATTATTAGTTTAATTAACTATTATTATTATTATTAGATTATTATTATTATTAGTCTATTATTATTATTAGACTAATTAACTATTATTAATATTAGATTATTATTATTTTTAGTCTATTATTATTATTAGTTTAATTAACTATTATTATTATTAGATTATTCTTATTATTAGTGTATTATTATTATTAGACTAATTAACTATTATTGTTATTAGATTATTATTATTTTATGATTATGATTACGATTATTATTATTATTATTTCATCGTTGATATCATTATTACTATTACGTCACTGTTATTACTAGTATTGTTATCTGTTAACATTATCATCGCTATTATCATTATTCATTTTTATGATTATTATGTCATCGCTATTTTTGTTCAACATACAATGTATTAAAATATTTTGCCCGGAAGTATACTAGGGAATATTAAATCATATCAAATATCAAAAAAATATCTCTCTCTCTCTTTCTCTCAACTCATCATTCTCTGGTATTGGAGAGCTTGGATTCTTGGCTTTATCAGAGCATCCTCACCGTCATCATCTCGAGGAACATTTTCCCTTCGCTATTGGGGAATCCCAAGAATTCTTTAATCGCAAAACTCTTTTTTATTCCCCTCGGAAATATTCGCTTCTACGAGTGCAAGAACGCGATCTCGTTGTTCGAATTTTCCTGCAATATAGGGGAGAGAGAAAAAAGAAAAATTGCAACAAAAATGTAAAATTTTTTTGGAGGGTCGTTCTTCTTTTTAACCTACGATAAAACGACGTTTTTTCTGGTTTTTTGGTTTTTGAACTACACATAATTGTGACTTCTGTGGGATTAAAAAAAAACAGTTGCTTTTCTGTTTAAATTAGGACTAATGAAAGTTTCCTTTCCGGCTAATAAAAATTCTTTTTTAACGCCGGTTTTTGGAAAAAAAAAAATAGTATGACAGAGTGGCCTTTTTCTTGCCACATCATCCGTGACAAAATTGCGAACACGCTGATCGTCCGTGCATCAGTGCTGATAGGTTCACGCACACGCGATTTCGTACACCATCGGCAAAAAGTTTTCCACCGCGCTTTACACTTTTTTTTTTATCTCGGAAGAAACCCCAAAAACGAAATATCAAAATACTCGTTTTCGGTTTTAAAGAGACGAAGAAAAAAAAATAATTTAAAAAAACGAAAAAAAAAAACCGAAAAGAATAGAAAGGAAAAATAGAAAAAAAAAGAAACGAAAAGGAAAAGAAGAAACAAAGTAAGAGAAATAAAGGAAAAAGGGAAGAACAAAAGAGACGTTTTTTTCCAAATGCATTTTTTTCAATCGGCGAATAAGCAAAAACCCAAATAAAACCCAAACAATATTCCAAACGTTTTTTTCCAAATGCATATTTTCAATTGTCGAATAAGCAAAAACCCAAAAAAACCGAAACAAACCCAAACGTTTTTTTCCAAATGCATATTTTCAATCTTCGAATAAGCAAAAATCCAAACAAACCCAAACAATATTCCAAAGATTTTTTTCCAAATGCATATTTTCAATTGTTTAATAAGCAAAAACCCAAACAAACCCAAACGTTTTTTTCCAAATGCATATTTTTAATTATCGAATAATCAAAAACCCAAACAAACCCAACCAAACCCAAACGTTTTTTTCCAAATGCATATTTTCAATCATCGAATAAGCAAAAACCCAAAAGAACCCAACCAAACCCAAACGTTTTTTTCCAAATGCATATTTTCAATAGTCAAATAATCAAAAACCCAAACGTTTTTTTCCAAATGCATACTTTCAATAGTCAAATAATCAAAAACCCAAAAAACCCCAAACAAACACAAAAAAAATGATTGATAAATATTTCGTCCTTGGAGATTTGCGATTAGAATTTATAAATAATAAACCCGACGAGAAATTATAAAAAAATTCGTATTTTTCGATGGCAGTGTATGATCGCATACGTGTATACGCGTGTATCGTTATGGTATTGCATTCACTGGGCGGTTATTGCATTATTATTGCTGCACCGGGACACTCGGCGAGCCACGAGATTATGGTCGTGATTGCGAGCCGCGCCCACGATTACCTCCCTTTCCACGCTCGATCGGTTTTCCCGTGTTCTCTCTCGCCACGGTGCTCGATCTCCGAACACACGAGAAACTCCGTGATCCGTGCTATCAACTTCTCTACGTATACAACGCCGTTGAATACACACTCCCCTCTGCTGCACGGGCGTATACATCGTTAAAATTAAATAATGATCGAATGACACGGGAGTCCATCGATTTTGCAATTTTTACGATCCTTCGTATCCGAGCAATTACCTACACTTCTTGGCGCCATATTACCATTCTCATTTACGAGAGAAACGAAAAACGAATAAAAAACGTTTATGGGGACCGAGTGACTCGCGAGACTCAAAGTTGTGTCTCGAGATTAAACCGTTCGGCAGAGAAATATTTATTCAATCGTAATGGGTTGGGGAATCGAGAATTAATCGATTATGGTCACTCGGGGGTCCAGCGGACCCCAGGCAAATTTTGTAGAAATATATCGTAGAAAGATCGATTTATCCGGGGTCCAGCGGACCCCAGGTAAATGTTGTAGAAATATATCGTAGAAAGATCGATTTATCCGGGGTCCAGCGGACCCCAGGTAAATGTAGAAATATATCGTAGAAAGTTCGATTTATCCGGGGTCCAGCGGACCCCAGGTAAATGTAGAAATATATTGTAGAAAGATCGATTTGTCCGGGGTCCAGCGGACCCCAGATAAAAATCGTAGAAAGGTCGATTTATCTGGGGTCCAGCGGACCCCGGATAGCAAACTAGCGGTTTATTTAGCGGTAAAAAGTCATTCTCCAAAAAATTGTCTGAAAAAAAATAAAAAAAAAAAACAAAAATGTTATTAACAATTATTTACAATTTTTTACATGTATTACAAAAATCATTGTAAATGATGATTGAGCAGTAAAAAAATGTAGACTCGTACGTATCACTCGTTTTCGATGAAACTAAACGAAATACTGGGTGTTTCAAAATTAACTGTCAATTTTACCGTTCTTTCCAAAGTTTTTCCTTCGAAAAAAAAAAACCTAATTTTTTTCGTTGTCGTGAATACTTCCGAGTGTATTTCTCAGATAGTGTTCGAAACGAATTTTTAAGGGGGGAAACTCTTGATTTTACCGCCGTAAAGAAAATTCGAAAAATAGAGATGGTGAAGAGAGAGGGGGGGGGGGGTAACAGGGAGCGACGATAGTCGTCGATCGACACGCGGATACAACGATTGATAGTCCCGTGAGGTCACGCTCGGCTCGTTCCCGCCAGGGGGCCTCCACGCTTCGTGGCATAATAAATCATTTCGCGGAACCGCACGACCGGAAACGAATTTTAGTACGCGCCTCCTGGCCTTAAGAGATCGACGAGGCACGATCCAGGGATCGATATCCGAACAAAAGCAGGTTCGCCAGCTATGCTTGGAATCCTTAATCCGTGCATTTAGTCGAGTCTCCCGAACTCAATCCGTTCAGTCTCGGTATTAAACGCATTAACACGGCAATTTAATTTATTAATTTTATTATTTATTATAAAATATTTAATATTATTTTTGATATTATTTATAATAAAAATTTTTATTTTCTTATTTTATTTATTTATTTATTTTTCTACACGGTCGATTTTAAAAGTAAAATTGCTTCGTCAGTTTGTTTTTTTTTTTAGGATTCCGTACTTCGAAAGGAAAAAAAAGGCCAAGTGCGAACTTGGCCTTTTTTTTTGGCCTCGACCTCGATCACTCGTTCCGTACAACCCGATGATTTTTAAAATTGTTTATTCTCTTCTTGATTAAACAAATTATTATCTTTTTTTAAAATTTTTTTATATCCATTTTTGTCAGCAGTTTGGCATTTTCATAATTCTCAAAATTGAATAAAATTATCACCATAAAAGATTCAGCATTGACCTAAAAATTGACGTTGACTTTCCATCCGAAAGTAAAAATTTTGTTTTTTTTTAATTTTCATCGTTGTGTCAAGGTTTTTTGGGATTTTACTTCGAGCATTTTTAACAACAAATAAAAATTCAAACAACATCCACTTTTCGCTGATTTTCATAATAACCTAAATTAAATATTATTTAATTTAGATAAAAAAATTAATTTAGGTAAAATCTTTTTACCGAAATTAGGTAAAAATAAATAGCAAAACGAAAATAGTTTCTAATTACTAAAAAAAATATCCTAAATATCCAAAATTCGTAAAAAAAATAGTAAAACGAAAAAAAGGTACCGAAGTAATTTTCGGTACCTTTTAAGGATCGAAATTTCAGCTTAATACCTAAAGCTCATGACCACTTATCCTGTAATCGCTGCGTAAACCATCAATCCTCTACAACGTTCGAAAATGCTAATTTCATCGGTGTTCAATCGAATCTCGATTGCAACCGACCCAACCAACCCGAAACTATCTTTAGCCCCCCTTCGGAGCGGCAAACTCCGTTCCGCGTAATTGTGCAATTGCATCGCTACCCAAAGATACCGCAAATAAGCCAACGCCTTTGCCAGACACCAAGTGAAATCCCGTATAAGCGCTTGCAAGCTGTTTTTCCGAGGAAAGCTTCCGGAAATTCGTACGATCGACCCCACAAAATCGGCAAGCGGAAGTGAACGTTTGAAAGATCGAAAATTCGTAATAAATATTTATAAACGTGAAACGTAAAAAAAAAAAACAACCATTGATGGTTTAAAATCAGATTTTGAATTGCAAAAGCCCTGAGGGATTAAATATATGCTAGTTCCTGATAATCACCTGACACAAACGAAATTTACGTTTTTACATAAATTTTATTTATGTAACGAAAAATGATAATTTTTTTAATTCAACAAAAAAAGTTTTTGATTTTTTATTAATTTATTCAATATTATTCAGATAATATTAAAATCGATAACCATCCAAAATCTCAATATGTTTTAAGTTTTTTCCTGAATGCTAATTAAATCATCGTTAAAATAAACTCAACGCCTATTAATTTGGAAGTTAGCCTAATCCACTATTTTCTACGTCCACTTCAAAATCTTGATTATCTATTTTCAGAATCTTCAGCAATTTAGTTCCAATCTTTCTACAACAGCAAAAATCTCCGAACATTTGTGAATGAATCGATACATTTGTAACTACTAAATTATATATTTCAAAAATTCATTTTTTATCAACAGCAGCGATTTATCAAATTTTCAAAAATTTTTCCTCATTTTTAATATCCACCCAGTAATATTTTTTTTTAATTATCGAAACTGAAAATACACAATATAAATTACGAGTACGAGATTGATGGACGTACATTGTAGTCATACAGCATACTGGATTTGCAGTGCTTATTTATGCGTACGTAAAAGGCTACCAAAGCTTGTTCTCTCTCTCTCTCTCGCTCTCTCTATTTGTATTAGGAATATTATTATTATTATTAGTCTATTATTACTATTAATATTATAATTATTATTATTGTTATGATTATGTTTACGATTATTATTATTATTATTATTTCATCGTTGGTATCATTATTGCTATTATGTTTACTGGTATTACTATTATTATTATTGTTAACATCATTATTACCTTTAAATGTATTAAAATATTTTGCCCGAAAGTGTACTGGGGCATATAAAATAAAATAAAATAAAATAAAATAAAATAAAATAAAATAAAATAAAATAAAATAAAGTAAAATAAAGTAAAATAAAATAAAGTAAAATAAAATAAAATAAAATAAAACAAAATAAAATAGAATAAAATAAAATAAAATAAAATAAAATAAAATAAAATAAAATAAAATAAAACAAAATAAAATAGAATAAAATAAAATAAAATAAAATAAAACAAAATCAAATCAAATCAAATCAAATCAAATCAAATCTCTCTCTCTCTCTTTCTCTCTCTATCATGACATACGTGCAGCGATAGTTCACGGTTGAGGCTTTTCGTCCGCTGCTCCTTGCTTTGAAACCACTTCAGCCGGCAAAAGATCACACGCCGTGCACATTATGTTGGAGTATGATGCAGAAGGTTGCGGAAGAGGTTGGGGTGCAACGATATATTCACTGTGTGTATGCACTCAAAACATCAGGACTGGAAAAAAAGGCGCGTGGAAGCGAACGACGAAGAACGGACTCGTGGCATCATGGTACTTTATACCCTCTTACCATTCGTTTCTCTCGCTCTCTCGGGCTTATCTGACGTCCACACGTTCGATCGTGCATTTTGCAAAAGAGACGAAGAGAGACGTGGAGAGTGGATCGAGGACTCGTAACTGGCTGTACGAGAATCGCGTATACGTTTTATCGTCCACGTACCTGAACCATGTAAGGCCTGCCTTATTTGTTTTTTAAGCACGAAACAAAAATTATGAATGTTGAAATAAAACAAAAATGTTTGTTTAATTTTTTTTTTTTAATAATCAATGTATTAATATTACAATTACATATTATAAATCCAAACAAACCCAAACAAAAATGTTTGTTTAATTGTTTAATCAATAATCAACGTATTAATATTACAATTACATATTACAAATCCAAACAAACCCAAACAAAAATGTTTGTTCAATTGTTTATTCAATAATCAACGTATTAATAATAATTTTGGTTCTGGAAATACAAGGTTCACTATTAACTGCTTTTTTGAAAAAAACTGGATTCTGGACTTTATTCGGATCTGTTTTTTTTTTTTTATGATAAGGCCATAAGCGTTGTAAAATCGTACAAAAAAATTAAAAAACATATAATCTTCAATTTTTAACTTAAATTTTGATAACAACACGATACTGAGAAAACTACCACATATAATTAGAGTAAAAATTCACTAAGTAATATTGAACACATTTTTTGTTTTTCGAAAATTTTTGTACGTCGAAATTCAACAAATTGGTAATTTAGGCTAAAATTAGTAGTTTTGGATATTTAAAACATGGCCTTTAATGTACTAGTCCTTACGTGAGTCAGGTACCTTATCTGCAATCAAGATTCAATTTATTCAACTTTATTTCCTTGCAAATCTCTATATTTGCACTAAAAAATTTATTTCTAAAATTTTTTTCTCCAGCGAACGAAAAAACCATTGAATCAATTTGTAGGCAAGATTCTTACGTTTTTTTTTCCAAAGATTACGTCATTGAATCTCGTCATGAGTCTTTACCAAACACTGTTTTCCTATCAAGAACCAACCGTTGGCTAATCAACTGAGAATTGGCTTGATTGATCCGATCAATAATTGAAGATTGATCGAACGATCGTATCATCAAACAGACATTCAACTCGTTATCTATATTTCGATATCTCCAAAGCAATGCAATGATAAAGCGTTACAACTCTGGAAAACGATCGAGAGTTTCCCGACGAGAGATCACGAGCTGGAAATAAGCTCATCATTGAAGACCCTGGTTAAGCTCCCAGACGGAATTTCCGTTGCGGTTCTATTCGAACGGTTGCTCCGGAGAATACGATGTCCCAGTTGGCGTACCACCTGCCTTGAGCACACCGCGTTAACTTCTCTGCATAAGCAATCCTAGATTTTCGCAAACTGAGATGAGCCAACGAGCTATATTCCGATGAGTGATCTCTGAAGAGTATTTGCATACGCAGGTGGAAATACGGAAAATATATATAGGGTAATTCAAGGACAGATGGCCAGAGTTTTCTCAGAAGCAATTTATTTTGAAGTACATCAAATAAAATAAATATTTTAATTTTTATTCAGTCATTTGTTTATTAGTTATCAAATTGAACACGAAATAATAACAAAAAGTCCAACGTTAACTTCATAAAAAAAAAACAGACACAATGGGGTCTCTCCTATGGTATTCAATATAATATGGCCATAGAAGTTGATTTAGACATAGATTTTCTAACTAGCTGAAAGAATTAACTGCAAATTACTCTCTTTCTTATTTATTTATTTTTTTTTATAATTATTAATTTAATACAATTATTTAATTTTTTTTACAATTCTGTTGAATTAACAACAGAAAACACTGCTATATCTTGGCAAAGTTAGTAATATTTCACTGGGCCATCTCTCTATGGTCATCTGTCCTCGAATTACCCTATATACACTACCGCTCAAAAGTTTGGATAAACCAGTCGATATTTTTTCCCGCACTTAAAGTTTGATAACTCTGCCAAAAAAAAAGATATTCGAAAATCCAAAGCGGCATTTTAAAGAAGATATATCAGGAGTTTACTGTATTTCAATATTTTTTTCAATTTTTTTTCTACCCGGTACGGATTTTGGTACGTGGCCGTTTTTACGCCTTATTTCGACCCTCGCAAATCCGGCGCCGATTCTAAGGAATTTGTTTAATTTTTTTTTTACTCAGAAAAACTTGAAAGGAAACACGAAAGCTCCATATTACTTTTTTTTTAATTTTTTGCGATTTTTTTTGGGAGAGTTATTTTATTTTTTTGCCAAAAACGACAAATTTTTCAAAATTCAAAATAATCCAAGAACGATAGGTTTTAAGAGAAAATATTATAAATACAAAAAACTGCGTATTTCTAGAATAAATCGGCTGGAATTTTTTCAGAATTTTTCTCTGGAATTTTTTTTTTCGAGTACTTTTTTCGAAATTTACGAGCCAAATTTTTTTTTCCAAGTTAATAAAATGTTTCATGTATATATGTATATGTATATATGTATATGTGTATATGTATATGTATATATGTGTATATGTATAAATGTATATGAAGATGATACATTGAAGGAGAAATAGATGAAGTTAGGAGTTCCACAACTCCACCAATGCTGATCACAAACTCTTACTCAGTTGATTTGCCAACTGCCGTCTGGCGAAATTACCTCTTGGAGGTTTGCTCCTGAGTTCCTCAATTAATTTATTCATGCATATTGTTATCTTCGCTCGAATATCTTTGAGAATCTCGGAAAACAGGTGAAAGAGTTTGCACTTGAACGGAGTGTACTTTTAATTTCTTTTTTTTTTTAATAGGACGCTTATGAGAGGAAAATCGATTAAAAGAATGTGAACTGTGTGAACTGAGACTACATACCGATTTCAAGGCAAGACATTTTTCTTTTTAAAAAGAATTTGGTTGAAAGATAATAAAAATGACGATTACAAGGAAATATGTATTATTGTAATTAGAATAATTGTAATTATAATTTACAATTACAATTTAGAATTTACAATAACAATTTACAATTATAAGAATTATAATGTACATATAATTATAATTATATAATAAATATAATTATATTTATTATATAATTATAATAATGGATTTGCAGTATTATTATTAAATAGTATTATTAAATAGTATTATTAAAAATAATTATTAGAAGAAATATGTATTATTATAACTATAATTATATAATAAATATAATTATAATTATAATAATACATATTTCCTGTAATAATTATTTTTACTTTTATTTTATTAAAAATAATTATTAGAAGAAATATGTATTATTATAACTATAATTATATAATAAATATAATGATAATTATAATAATACATATTTCCTGTAATAATTATTTTTAATAATACTGCAAATTCTTGAGTTATTAAAAAAAAAACAATAAATTGAACGGGTGATGAACGGGTTCCCAAATGATTTTCAATTCGAAATCGGGCTTCGTAGCGGTACATCAGAAGGTTGGCTGAAGATAATCGGGCCCACCGTCCAAGTTCGTACGTACGATCGATCGGTCTTACGATTAGCGAGTAACCCCGAATTATAGTCGAAACTTTCGGTACACGAGGGAGGCGCGCGAATAAACGCGGTAACGCGTGAATTTATAGCCCCGTTCCATCGTCTCCGTCTAGAACAATACGAGGGTCGAATCGAGGAGGTGGGCGGGAGTCGTGAAACTCGCGGATAAGCAAGGCGACGTTGTACAGAAATTCGACGGGTATCCTTCGTCGCCGTATGCTCCGGTGATTAAAATGAACTCAAGATAGGGGTCGCTGGCGTTGCCTCGTGGTATTGTTCATATCTGCTCGCATACTCGAATAAACAGGCTCGGCGTGTTAGTCTATATATATATATACAGGGTGAACGGAAATTCCATACATTTATTCCAAGAAGTTGGCAAGTAGAGCTTAACTGTAATAAACATTATTTATTATCTTTTGTCACACGACAAAATGTCATCGACGAAACATTATTGTTTGGATTTTTTTGAATTTTTTTGAATTTTTTTGGGTTTAGGTTGTGCTTTTTTGCATGTGTTTGGGTCTGTTTGGGTTTGGGTTGTGCTGTTTTGCATGTGTTTGGGTTTGTTTGGGTTTGGGTTGTGCTGTTTTGCATGTGTTTGGGTCTGTTTGGGTTTGGGTTGTGTTGTTTTGCCTGTGTTTGGGTTTGTTTAGGTTTGCTTGGGTTTGTTTGGGTCTGTTTAGGTTTGGGTTGTGCTGCTTTGCATGTGTTTGGGTTCGTTTGTGCTGTTTTTCATGTGTTTGGGTTTGTTTGTGCTGCTTTGTATATGTTTGGGTTCGTTTGTGCTGCTTTTCATGTGTTTGGGTTCGTTTGTGCTGCTTTGTATATGTTTGGGTTCGTTTGTGCTGCTTTGCATGTGTTTGGGTTCGTTTGTGCTACTTTTCATGTGTTTGGGTTTGTTTGTGCTGCTTTGCATGTGTTTGGGTTTGTTTGTTCTGCTTACCATGTGTTTGGGTTTAATTGGGTTTCTTTGCATTTATTTGTATGTTCGTTTCAATTTGTTTATTTTCGAGCTTCCTGGGGACATTTTATCATCGCGATGTTTTATCCTATGATATTTTGGCGTCTGATCAAGTGACATGGAACCATATTGACATTATCAGCCATTTCGCATATTTATTTTCTTTTTAAAGAAAAATATCTTCAAAGAAATCTCACGTCAGAGATTTGTTGTCAATCGTTGGATGAGAATCGTGAAAATCACTAGAACTAAACATAGAAATAAAAGAATGAAAAAAAAAAGACACAAATAATTTTTTTTACATCGATAATAGCTGGAAGTGTAATTGATTATCATACAATACTCAATGGTGTCATCATCCGCTAAAAATGGACTTTACATTTTCGCGTTCGAAGGTATTTTTTCCAAGTCACCCTGTATACGTGACATCGCGATATACACGAGCTCGGGAGGATGAGAGGAGTAGAAGAGCTTTAGGGGAAGGTTCGGAGGGTCACGAAGCCCGCGGGCCAAACGTCTCGAGGGTTAATTAAAACCTCTCTAATTATTTATAAACAGTCATTTCTTTCACGAGAGCGATAATAAACGTGTAATGCGAGAGGTCGGAATCGATTGGTCGAGGCTCGACTCGAGGAGCTTCACGATTGGTCGAGCCAAGGAATCAGGGAGCTTCGAGACGCTACCGCCAGTGACGCTCTCCAAACGGCCTCGAACGGCGAGTCCGCGCGGACAAGGATTTTCTATCTTCGTCGCTCTATACGATCTTTCGCAATTTCGTACACACATGTACACGGTACTTAGGTCGCTTCTTCGCTACCTCGAACCTTCCACAGGGCTTGGCCGCACTCGGCGTTATATCCTTCGTGTTTTCCGGTCTCGGTCTTCACCCGTAGTCTATACACGGACGCACAATCAGACTACTCCGCAAAGGTAGTACAGGTCGAACCTTAAGGGACTCCCGCGTTCTTCATCTCCTGACGATCTCATCCCTTACCGATCTCATCCCTTACCGATCTCATCCCTTACCGATCTCATTCCCTACCGATCTCATTCCCTACCGGTCTCATTCGCTACCGATCTCATTTCCTACCGATCTCATCCCCTACCGATCTCATTCCCTACCGATCTCATTCCCTACCGATCTCAGTCCCTACCGATCGCATTCCCTACCGATCTCATTCCCTACCGATCTCATTCGCTACCGATCTTATTTCCTACCGATCTCATCCCCTACCGATCTGATTCCCAACCGATCTTACTCCCTACCGATCTCATCCCTTACCGATCTTACTCCCTACCGATCTCATCCCTTACCGATCTCATCCCCTACCGATCTCACTCCCTACCGATCTCATCCCCTACCGATCTCATCCCCTGACGATCTCATTCCCTACCGATCTCATTCCCTACCGATGTCATCCCCTACCGATCTCATTCGCAACCGATCTCATCCCCTATCGATCTCATTCCCTACCGATCTCATTCGCTACCGATCTTATTTCCTACCGATCTCATCCCCTACCTATCTCATTCCCTACCGATCTCATTCCCTACCGATCTCAACCCCTACCGATCTCATCCCCTACCGATCTCATTCCCTACCGATCTCACTCCCTACCAATCTCATTCCCTACCGATCTCATCCCCTACCGATCTCATCCCCTACCGATCTCATCCCCTACCGATCTCATCCCCTACCGATCCCGAGCCGAAAAAAAACCTCCGAGGGTTGGTAAACGGCGAAGACCGGCTCTATTTTCGAGCACGGTTATCGGCAGAGTATCCACTTCCGTCGCGAATGTCTCTCGCGAGCCATTTGCCTGGTGAACGCTCAGACACGGGGAATGATGATGCCCGATGGCTGGTTGGCAACGAGACTCTAAAGTCTCTAAAGACTCTACGTACATTCGATTTTCGTTCTTTTTTTTTTTGTTGTGTTTGGGTTTGTTTGGGTTTCTTTGCATCTGTTTGTTTGTGCGATTCGTGATAACTCGATATTCGGGTTTCCTATCCGACCCCGTTTCGAATGATCTCTGAAAAGACCTCTATCAAGGAATATCTCAAACAACCAGTCACCCTGTATACAGAGTCTATCGCGCGTCAGCTCGAGCATCTTTTCTCGAGATCCCACGTGAGCTGATCCGTTTTCTCTCGTGAAGAACCCAAGGGTTTCTCGTGCTTGCGGGGACTGTCCTCGAAACCATACCCCGGTAAGGTCTGCCCTCCCTGGTAATCTGTAAATCCTCCAGCGTGAAGAACGTAGAAGTCCGGTAAGTTGCTCGAACGGAATCCTCTCCTGCTGCTCTTCATCGGTTTTTTTTTTTTTGCTTTTGCGATTCCCCCCCCCCTCCAGCCACTTTTTTCTCTCTGTTTCTCTTCATCGTTTCGCTTTTCTCGTTCCACCTTGCGCTCCACTATACGTTTCACGTGGACGTCACGAATATATACGTACTCGAGTACTCTCCGTCTCCTTGCTCGTTCTTCACGTAGAGAAACGACGAGACTAAACTCTCGCGACGATCCGAAGATCTTCGCTCCTTTCGGTCTGTGTCTTCATGTGGCTGACTGTTTTCACGTCTCTCTCTTTCTCTCTCTCTCTCTCTCTCTCTCTCTCTTTCTCTCTCTTTTTTATATTGTTTTATATTATTTTATATTATTTTATATTATTTTATGTTAATTATTATCTACAATATTTTTTCCTTAATTTGTAGTATTTTTATTTATAGTACTTATTTTTGTAAACTTTAATTATTTTATTATTTTTGTATTAGTTTCATTATTTTCGGGATTTTTTGTATTTTTTTTTGGTATTATTTTCAATATTTGCTATGATTATGATTTTGCCCGACAGTTAATTCTAGGGCATGATAAAATTTATCATCATCTCTCTCTCTCTCTCTTTTTTTTATATTGTTTTATATTATTTTATGTTAATTATTATCTACAATATTTTTTCCTTAATTTGTAGTATTTTTATTTATAGTACTTATTTTTGTAAACCAGTTAAATCTAGGGCATGATAAAATGTATCATCATCATCATCATCTCTCTCTCTCTTTTTTTTATATTGTTTTATATTATTTTATGTTAATTATTATCTACAATATATTTTCCTTAATTTGTAGTATTTTTATTTATAGTACTTATTTTTGTAAACTTTAACTATATATAATAGAGTTTTATTTGCATAACTTGTTATAAAGTTTTTTACAAAATCTCTTTCCTTACAATCTATCTCATTCGCGGACTTACATTTAACAAC